>JADANM010005856.1:5947517-5967770 GCA_026213755.1 Eurema hecabe | reverse complement strand
ATTAAAACAACAGGGTATTTAAGATTGCTTAAGATTTTATTATTCTTTATTTATATTGAAATTTATTTTAGGTTTCGCCTCGCGCGCTTGTATTGAGCGGTAATCGTATTTTTATTTTGTGTTTATAATTTTTTTTTTCTTTTATTCGCTCTAAGTGATCGTTGGGTTTTATCCGACGTCCGTTAAATCATTAAAAAATCATGTGATATTTACGTATTAACTGCCAAAAGTTGAAATTAATCACTTATTGACGATCGTCGAATTTATTTGGGACAGTCGGAGAGATCCATTTTACTTTGTATTTTGTATTTAATTGTAATGGCGCTCTCGCACACGACCTACCCGTGCGCGAGCGCTCTCGTTTACGCATTGTGTTTGTAAATAATGAGTGCTTTATTATGCTTTTTAAATTTTATTTAATTATACACATACGACTATAGATCGCTTCTGTATTGTAACATTGTTTTTGAATACTTACGTTTCTAGTAATTGCTTCTGGTGTCGGCTACAATTGTTAGAGGATACCTACTTGTGTGTATGTATATAATCCAGTCAATTTACAAATCTCCCAGAAACGGTAGTTGAATAGATTGAATACATTACGATATTTTCCGATTGTCGTTTGCGTTCTGCAAAGTTGTATAACATTGTGGTGTTAACTTTGTCGAACGTAGTGCAAGAGTCAGTTTTCAAAATAACCACGAAAAATAACACACCGACACCGAGCGCCTTGGCCTATTCTCGAATATGTTGTGATCGTATTGTGTTCCCGTCTCGAATATTACTGTAACTGAGTGCAATGTGGGCGTGGCGTCCGGCGCCCGCCGCGCTCGCCGGACCGTCCGGCGACCGTCGCGCTGGACGAGTCGAGTGACGTCATATGCTAGTATAAGTCTCTATCAACGAGTTAGGCTAAGTGTCGCGAGCGGCGCGCGCACGCGCAGGCGGCGCGCGCGGGCGCCGCGACCGTTTTATCTCTCTAAGTATTAAGGATCGTTACGCAGATTCCGTTTCCTCTCGTGTACTTAACTCCCGCTCAGAAACGAATCTGAGTAAGGACGTCTCACCTTTAGGGTCGACCGGTGTGTGCATTGAGTCGCTCAACTATTTGTACAGTATGTATATTTTTGTAAAATTTCAACTCTAACTCGTGGCAATATTATCAATTTTAAAAAATTATCTCGTATCGATAACTAGTACAATTGTTATGCAGTTTTGTTTGTGGCAACGTTAGTTTCGTTAGGAGCACGGATACGCCGCTTTGACTGTAGACAGACGTCGGTATAGTTGCACGACTCACGCAATAGCACTGGCGCAGTCGGGTTCGGGCCAGTGAGTCTAGATAATGTAAATGCCCTGGAAATGTAAATGCGCTAGATGCGAGCCATACTGTGGTCTGAGACCTACTGAACCCGAATCTTGACTCTGTTCGTGTACGCGCTGTTTGCGGTTAACGAGAAAAAAATATTTCTATAATACATATTTTTGTAGCATGCCAGATGTCGAAATTATTAAAGTTTAAATATAAAATATTTAAGAGTCGTGCGCTTTTTCGTATATAAATACATTTGGTATTTAAGTTACCGCCTGACATATTAAATTAACTAAAAACCGCGTACACGAACAAACTAGTTAACTTTCTTGTTAAGGCTTGGGTTACATTGGTAGAGTTAGCGTCAGACGGCGCGGTATTCGCGCTCGTCTAAGTCTACAAATGTAAGGCAGGCGTAAGGGCGTATCGCCAATTGGTTGTGAATAATCGCTTGTCGCCCGTCAGCCTCGGCCTCATCCGTCAAACACACGATCAGTATTGCCAACACCGACGCAGAAACTCCTAAGCAATAAATTACTGTGTAGTCTATGTATAGAGCAATAAAAAAAAACAAATACTTTTCGTTGTCGTTTCGGTATGCAATTCGTATCCTTTCTCGACACCGCTGAGGGTAGTCGGCATGAAACTGTCTGTGAATATATTTGAAGTTACCCGCGTTCTGAAGTGATGATAGCGCGTAGTGAACAACAAGGAGATCGAATCTAGCTCAATTTTTTCTTAATAATTAATTATTAATTGTAATTTATTAACTCTTGCTCGCTTGTTGTTTACCGTTGACTCGTTCACTCGTTCACTTTTACCTCTTGGCTGGTTTCTTAGATAAATGTACAATAGCGATAATCACAGTTCACTTATGGAATTTAAGAGTTGATAGAATTTATTTGATAATTTGGTAGTGTTACAGGTTCGTTTAAGCCAGCTAAGCTTCCTCAAGCTGCATAGTACTCAAACGACTCGCATTTTTAAATAACGGTGCTTATTTCTCGTACGTATGTTTGTTTGTTCGGCGCGCGCGGCGGCCGGCGGCTCATATCAGCGGCCGGCGTGCTCGGTCGCGTGTCGCGTGTCGCGTGTCGCGTCGAGCGTTACTCGTCGCGCGTCGCGCGTCACGCGTAACGCGGCTCGCGTCACGTCACCATCCGCTAACCGTAGTCAATTATTTGGTTCGGCCCCGCCCCGAGCCGCGCGTCGCGTCTCAGCGCGTTAAAAGTACAATTTATCTTTATATCTATTATTAATTAATTATAGTACATAAACTGTTGTCACTGTTGAGCTATGTCGCATGTTCTCGTCAGAGATCGGTCTGTGTGTCCGTTTATATATACTTACGCTAGCGGTAACGATTGATAATGTTTGTACAGTTTTTAACGATACTTCTCGTAGCGAACTAAGCAAGAAATATTTTAGTATATATTTAAGATCTAATCGAATTACATTTTAGTGTATTATAATAAAGTACTCGAGTTTTCAAATTTCATTTTTAAAACTTTGTATGGTCCTATAGGTTTTGTTTGATTGTCTCATCTGAAACCGACTCCTGTGGAATGTAATTAGAAATTTAACTGGAAGAATTTTAAATAAATTAATACAACATTAATATTATTTAAGTAATGTATTATAAAATAGGAATAAGGTAAAAAGTTATTAACATTGTATGGAAAATTGTGACAAAATTATAGTCATTTGTAATATTAAAGTGATGTTTTATTCTACCCTTTGTTCCTTACATGTTACTTGTATTCCTTATTACAAAATCTGCATATATACATCTAAATAGTATTATTTTAAAGGTAAGTAGTAAATATATACCATAATAGATACTTTATAATACAACGACAAATATCATGAAAATTTTACTTAACATAGAAATTAGAAAAATTATGGTAACCCTTTATAAGTGATAGATGTTTGTTAGAAACAAACAATACCCGAGGTAACTAAAGAATGTGAAACTGAAGATACAATATACTTGTCCAATTTTTAAATATTTGCACCAACACCCTTCATCTTTGTAATTATAGGCGAAGGGATACAAGTACAACTAATATAATTATAATAAAAGATAAAAAATATTTTCGTAGATACAGCTTTTATTTAGCTGCACTATAAAGAAGCCTCACGACAGCAGACAGAGCAACAAACATAACGTAGGCTAGCTGTGCCAGCGACTTCGCCCACGTAGAAAAGTGACTTAGGGCAGCATTTTTGAAAATGCCTAACCCGCGCCAACAAACGTTCAGCAAGTTCAACGTGATTCTTTAAATTGCCATAACTTTTTTATTTATCAACCGATTGACATGAATTAAACACTAAATGTTAAGTAAAGCTTGCCACAATATATCATTGAAAACCCCATCTAGATAGGAGGTCTCCTATAATATTTTTTCTCATATATCTTCCATGTACAGACAGCGACTCGTTGCATTTTTATTATATGTATAGATGTGAGAAACTATGTTTGTTCTTTTCTGTTAGTTTGTTCCTTAACAAAAATAGTAGTATGATTTTATAATTATTGCTGTCGCATATTTTACACTCGGAACAATTGTTTTCTCAAAAATTGACTTTTTAAATTTATTCAGTCGGCAATAGTTCTATTCTTGGTGTAATGGCAGTGCTGTCACGCTGTGTTGGTTCAGCAATACTTGAAAGAGTAAATAAACACTTCGTAATAAACTAATCTATAAACCGTTTATTATATCATGTATTGCATCCTGTTGCATCTCCATTCTCCAGTTAATCAAAGAGAATGTAATCATTATAGTACGGGTCATGAAACTTTAGCGCTGAAAGAAACCTGCGCAGAAGTGCGACCGGCGCGGCGCGCGGGGCGCGTGATCGTCGGATGCGCGAGCGTTGATTGGTTGTCCCAGTCGTGTTGTCTTTCTCGCACCAATACGTAAATTACGAGCGCGATTCTACTGATGCGCAGCTATTCTCGTCCAGCGCTAAACATAAATGACGCGTAATATACGTAGTGAATGAGAAAATGAGAATTTTACATTTATGTATATTGTATTGTAAATTATTTAAACATATTATAACATCTTAATTATTATTTCTTAAGGCAGTTCTCACTTCTCAAATCTCACCAAAGAGAATGTCATTGTCATTGTCATATTAATTTGACACTACCTCATAACGACAGTTAAAATAGGCATTCCAATTAGCAGCATCTATATTAGCATTACAAAAATCAATTTATTTATGCTAATCAATTTGTTACCACATGCAAGTGTTTTAAAATAGTTAAAAGCTGTTTTATAGGATTTAACAGAAAAAAGATCACTCCAAGCAACTTTTAATTAATCATATCGTCGTTAATAGCAGTGCCGTTTCCTCTTTATCTAAATCAATATTTACAATTACCTGCTTCTTAGCTAATTATATTTTTCTAGATGCAAAAGACGAGAAATGGGTGGATGAACAAGACTTAATCATTTTGTGGAATGTACGTCTATAATGGTTCGTGCTTTTTGTTTCTTACGTAGAATGTTGCATCGTTGTTCTAACCAGCTCGTTCATGTCGTATTCTCAATTAACAACACCATAATATCAACATACACCTCTTTTATAGAATTTTCAAGTTCTATCAATAAAAATTAAAAACGACACCTATAATGCCATCCGTAGTGGATGTGGAGTTTGAATATTTAACTTATTTAAATATTATTCATTATTTAAATTATAGGAAACTGTTTTTTACCTTTAATAATTACAATAAAATAAAAAATAAATATTATTTTTATATCTCCTATCATGACAGATAAAAATAAAAATAGATCTGTGATTATTACCAAACTCACAATTTGACAGTAGCATGTCATACGTCAATCTGTGTTTTAATTTCGATTTGCATCCAGCTGTTTGACTTCCAATAAAAGTATTAATAAATCTTGTGGTAAAGCATAAAGTTTAAGTTTTCCAACATAAAATACGTTCCCCTTATTCTAAACTATCATTTTTTCACCTTAATTCCTTATATACAACAAACCATAAAGTAGTGAAGTTTGATGGCTGTGAAACCATAGACAATTTGACTTGTTCAAGAAGTTCCGAAAGATCGGTGGATTGCCTGTAGAATTCGGTGTGGATTGAGATGTCGGATATCGGCAGCGGTGACGAAGGAATTTCTAGTCAGAGTACGTATTTATTTACAGTGGCATAGCGTCCAAGATACGTTTAATTTCGCGCCGTTTTAGTCGATCACCATAATCGTCATTTTCGCCTGTCGAAACGTTGAAAAGTAAATATTTCATTGTTCCTGTTTCAAAATGGCGAATTGGTATCAGTAATAAGTCGGGCGTTGAGGCCACGACGGGTTTCTGGTGCGGGATAGCGGCCCGGCGGTGGCGACGGCTCGGCGGCCCGCCCTGCCGTCCGTTAGCGCCGGCAGAGGTTGACGACCTATCGATTTTTTTGTCTGCGACCTCTCGTCGGCGGGCGGGCCGTGTCTGGTGTCGGCGAGGGTGGCAGCAGGACCTGCGGCCCGCCACTCGCCAGCGCCGCGCAGCTCCGCGGCGGTTTCGCCAGCTGTCGCCATGGCAGGTCAGTGCCGCCCTCCCTCCGCACCTTCTATTGTCACCCACTGACCCCGCTCGTAGCTCTTTGTCCTGATTTCTAGGTAAAACGGTGATTATTCGATTTTCCTCTGCTAAGATAACCTTTGTGGGTGTTTTCTTTGTTCTAAAACTTGTGTATAGTGAAGTGATTTGTAGTGGAATACATTTTGTGTCTCATTGTGAAATAGTGAAAGTGTTCTTCTGCATTTCATGCTGCTACAATGTTTGATCAATGAAGTATGTCTAAAGAAAAAGCAGCTGTATTTTAAAGAACCAAAGTGCTGCAAAATAGAAAGAAAATACATCTCTGTATTACATTTCTTTAGATGGAACATTGAAGGTGCAAAAAATATGATAACTTAAAAAAGCTAAGTATAGAGACAAATATAAGAAGAGGCTATACAGTGAAGTTGTTATAGCTATTATTATCTATTTAAGAAGGTATTGTAAGTATAAACATTTTATTTACAAAAGATAATTCTGGTCAAACAAAAACCAAATAAAACTAATTTTCATATGCATAACTAACAAATTGAAAAAGAGCTTTTAGTATTTATGGTTTTTATTTCATTGCATGAATTGAAGCTCTAAGAAAAAAATCTATTCAACAATCCATGCATATATCCATATTATAATGTATAGTGTATACAAAATTTATTAATAATTCAATCAAACAAATGAAAAAAACATTACATCATACATACAATATACATTCATATCATCCATCAAATGTATTGATAAAACTTTAATATAATTGAAGTACTTTTATTTAACATTTCTTATAACTGAAATATGTATGATTATATCATTCAATAGTGCTCTAATTTTAAAAAAATATTAATAGGTTGAAAAGCTTTTCTCGCTTCTAAAGAACATAAAACATGTTAAGATGAGTTTTAAAGGTAAATATCTTATATTTAAATTATAAGTCTATTCTATTAATAATTGTATGTACATTAACCTGCTCTACCAAATAAGTTTAATGAATGAAATATAAGAGCTATAGTTTTATATGAACAAAGATTCATTAGAATAGTAAATTAATAAAACTTTGATTATAGTCTCTTATTACAAAATGAAGGGACATTTGTTCGTTATGATATTTGGGTACTATTAGTCAGTTATAATAATGGGTTTCATACTAACATTGCATATGGGATTGTGTATGGAAAAAAAGTTCAGGGCTTGATTTGTAGTTCTTACTACTAATGTCAAATAAGTCGATCACAATTTATAATTTATCAAACCCTTATTTTCTCTACATTTTTTATTATTTTCTTCGCATAACATATAGCCTATATTAATTGATCCAGAGTTTAATATGATATCACAAACTACTTTTTTGTAGTACATATAATCTAACTAAGAAGGTCCTAGTGTACTAAACATCTAAGAAGATTCCAATAAGAAACTAACAGCTATATTTAAAGGCCTTTAAATTGTCTTTTCATTCAAAGTTAAAGTGAATAAGGCAAATATTGTTCAGCTTCAGCTTTAAAAGTGATTGGATATAAATTTTAATTTGACTTTATCAAATTAGGAGTTAATGGACTTAATATTTTTTTTAATGAATGACTTGAATAAAAATAACTTGATACATTTTGAATAGTTTGGGTCTTTGTGTGTTGCTATGTAGTGTTAGTTATGTATTGTTTATATTTGAAAAGAGAAATAACATTATTAAGGAATGCAAAAAAATACAGTTGATCATAAAATTATATGTTAAATTAAGTTTTTTCTTATTACTTTCAAGTGTCCATATATCAAGTTCATAAATATTCTAAAAACAAAATCATCAAGAGTCATAATACAATTGTTTATGTTGCAATGATATCTGTGTTATCGTTTACTATGTTAGTAATCAGTGTTACTTCCTAATTTTACATTGATTCTAAAATATGTCAACATAAAAAATAGGCCATCTAAAAATAGCAAGCGGTAACAACTTCACTTTCAAATTCATTAAGTAATATTACTAACATCATATCCATGGCATAAAGGTTTTGTATTATGTAACTCATTGTGAAACAAATTCGCCAAATATCGCTAATTCCTATAGCTATTTCGTGTACACGTTGCGTCATGGCGTTTTTCGTACATTACAAAAGTGCCTTTTCATTGGCCGAAGTTTGTCCGTTATTAAAACGAACTGCTTGTCGTTTGACCAATAATTTATTGCTTTTCCATTGATAATGTTTGTAATGCCATGGCCCATAAGTGATGTTCTAATGGACCGTTACCTTTACGACCGTAAGATCGAATCGTTGAAACATAGGATCATTTGAAAGTTTAGTAGGTACATATATGTATTATATCTAAGGAACATAAGTTCCTATTAAATAAGAGCATAAAACACGGGAAACCGTCTAAGCAAAATGGTTCGCCATAAACGCAGTCTCGCACGGTTGAGCTGAATGAAATCGGTCCCCTATTAGTCGCGGAACGGAGCGATTTCTCAAGAAAAAATTATGGGTTTCACTTTTTTGCACGTCTGGGCCGTGTCTGGCTGGCCAGCCAACGACCAGCCTTGAACCACTTATGTTACGATGCTAAGTAACGATTGCCCCAACTTATTAGATCCGTACGACGCGAATTTTAATTATACATTGTGCGTGGTTTGCGTAACCACTTTTTTAAACTCGTTTGGTGAATGTCCGTGTACTGCGTGTTATAATGTGGAATGTTTTAGGATTTTTATTATTTAGGTCTGTAAATTATATATAAGCCCAGACAAGGGTGTGTATTCTATATTTGGCTATATTGACCGCTTTTTTTTACGAATTGTAAAAATAATGTTTCTATCAAATAGATTTCCGATTAGATTTTGCTTTTTAGGGTTTGGTTCGCTAAGCCACACCCATTTAATTACTTTTATAAATGTTTTATCCATACCCGTACAATAAAAATGAATAATTGTAAACTAATAACTAATAGGTATGTACCATAAAAATAAAAGTATCATGTGTATTATTTTTATAGCTTTAGTTTTTACTTGCTCGATTAAAAAGTCGTATTATTTTGTACCTGCTAAGTAATAACTAATAAGTAATATACATGCTTCTTTCGTTTATTTTTTAACAAATTTTACATTACGTGTTTATAATGTTGGTCGATATTGAATATGTTTATTTTACTAGTGCGAAACGGTTACAAGCGACGACAGGCATCGGCGATAAATCGAAAAAATAATGTACGTCGTTGCGTTGTCAGAATTTCTTTATTAACCCAGAATTGTAAATCTTAAAATAGCCACTTTCAAATGTAGGTGAACGTGATCTCATCGAAGATTTTCGCTCTAGTAAGATTATAAAAAAAACTAGCGCAGTGCGTGTCGGGCTTCGCACTGTATAAGGTTCCGTAAGTGCTTACGAAGGATATTTGTAGGGGCTATTAGTATTTTACCCGACTACTGTGATTTAAAGGTTATGGTTGATGTATGTATGTATGGTCTAAGTAACGTGGTCGTTTTGCTGAGCGGATTAAGATGAAAGTCAGAAGAATAGACTATGTGAATTGAATAGTTCCACTTATTATATATTTGTTGTCGAATTTTCGTTTTTGAACTTTTTCTTGTTACGCTAATGAAGAAATAGAAGCTTCTTGGTTTGGATTGCGCGCGCTATTTTATTTAATACATATTAAGAAATGCTGCGTTCGTAAATACCATTTTAACGGGAGTTTTACACTTATTATAATAGTAATAATAGACAACTATTTTATTATTCTTATTATGTTTGCTTACGACTACTACAATGCCCAGTTTCAATTTTAGCCCAGAAATTAATTCAACGGTTTAGTGGTAAGAGCGTGACAAACTGACAAATTTTGGCGGTTAGCGGGCACAAACTATGGCGAAGTTGTCTTATCTCTATTTTTAACTTTATCTCAAATACCTAACCGTCGCTTTTTGCTTCAATAAGGCTTTATGCGAAAATGGAATTGGGTCAGATTGATAACCTCATTATATTCGGGTGTGTTAACCCGTTATAGCGATTCGGGTCTTAATTTTGAAGTTTTTAATAAGTGTCGTATGTCTAGGTTTTTAGGACATTTATCGTCCTTAAATTTAACTACCCTACTCAATTTGAAGAAGCCTTTCCTTCGTCTATCGCGCTTTAGATGGCGTTTAATACAGAGATAGCTTAAAGTTTCGGTAAAGGTATAGACTATAGACTATCCTTTATCTCTACAAATAGAAAAAGGGTTTAAAAGTTTGGAATCCATTTCTCTGCTCGTGTAAATCCCGAGACAGAGTCTTATAATAAAAATTAAATATTAAAAATCCTTAACGTAATAAGCAAGAAAAATGTTAACTAAACTAAAAAGGCTGTGTTTAATTTATATTTTATCTTATATAAATTCAACTATTTTTATGTGTAATAACTGGTATAAATAAAATGTATTTTTTGGCAAGCTTTGTAACTGATTTTTGTATTACAGGATGTGATTACGACAGATTTTTTAGATTATTTGATGCAGTTATTTACCCAGACTTGTAACATGTACATAACACTACGTTAAAGCTAATGTATATGTACGTTGATAACAAATAACTTAATGAGAAAATTTTATTTTTCAGAATATCATGGTCAAGGCATGGATGCTGGCGGAAATAATTTTGACTCCGGTAAGTATAATTTTTAACAGAAGTTCAAAAATTACAATATGTACTTTATGACTTGTCTTTGATATGTTTTTTGTTTACGCTGTAGGTGTTACTTTAGAGATTATGAATAAAAGTCCTATACGTAGTCTGTCTAGGATGTCTCATCTTATTTAGAAATTTCCCTTCGAAATAAAAGCGAATTTAAAAAACAAAAAAATGCGAAAACTTTATTAAACTTCGGACATTTGGATTAGTTAAGACAGCAATGCATTCTTTATTGGAAGACCTCATATGCTATAGTAAAATAAACATTTATTTTTCAAAACTGGTAACGACGGTTTATTCTACGAGAGATCAAGTGAATATTTGCAATTTTCTCCGACATTCTTCGTATTTTCCGCAAGACACGTTCAAGCTTATCACTAATCCTTATTTCAAAGAACCTGTTTGATTCCTACTAGGTTTTGCCTTTTATTTTTAGCGGCGAATCGAAAACAATAACGGCAATGTTCACTAGTCTGAATCTAATCATCCCACATTCTATAATACCGGTTCTTTTTTATTTTAAACTAGTCGCGCTCCTCAGCTTCGCCTGCGTTGCCGTAACAAGGCAATTAACCTAAGACTTTATTAAGAATATTATTTTCTGTGAATGTAACAATTATAGTTATAACATCACATATGTTACTCAAAGGAACGTAGCGTACGTATCCCTAAAAACCCCGGTAACACAATCGTTACAAAGTAAGTGCTCATAAGCATCACTGATCACTGATGACAGGTCGCGAGCTCTTTTGCCTCTTCTCATATAAAAAAATTGAGATTAGCGCGTTCAAACAATCAAAGGAACAAAGAAACCACAGCTTCATATATTTTATTGAATATAAGTCGGAGCAAGCAATCGCTATCTCATATCCTGCCGGTGAATATACATAGTCAAGAAATGGGTCGTCTAATTTCCTAATACGGCACAGAACATGTCCCCCGCCGTCTGTCACTTGACGACAATCAACGGTCTTACACGTGTTTAGTCGGAAGGGTTATGTGCCTTTAATGTGTTTAGTCTTTTTATAGATGATTGGACAATATATGAAAGTAGATAGATATATTATGCACGCGTTCTTTGTGCTATTTTTGTTAAGTTGAAGTCGATAATTGTATCTATATGCTGAGGATGCTTAAGCTATATTATGAGAAAATTCGTGATAATGTTTGACTCTTAAACTTGAGTCTAAAGATTTGTGCATTTCTCGATAGTTTTTGTTAGCAGTATGATGATTATTTCTGTTTTCTATACATATACAACATGGCTGGTCTTCTGATATATGTATTCTGAAAATATTGATTGGGACTATAAAAAATAATAAAGTGAAAGCAAAATATATCGACAAATAATATGGAATGTAAATTTATCAAATTATCTATTTGAAAATAGTTTTATTTATTTAAGGAGAGCAATGCTATTAATAGCTTGCTTTTAATGAATGGATGTTCGTAAAGCCACAAGGTATTGTGTTACGGTGGCTTGAATGCACCATATAGTATACGTAGGTATACAAGGATACAAATGCAGTCTAATTTACTCACTTCACTCCAGTTCTTAGAGACTTAAGGTCAAAATGGGATAACCATCATGTAATTTATATCGATCCAGGCTTCTTACGATCTTTATCTCCAAGTGGAGTATAAATCTGAACCCGGAATACTTAACGAGTTTAGTAGATATATATTTTCTCATTGCAAGTTACACAAATTATTAATTTGGATGTATGTACCTCGAATAGCATTTTATATCCCTACAAGACAAATTATTACTTACTAGCTGACCCGTGCCCACTTTGTTGGGCATAATGATGATTATCCTTTTCGGTTTTTTACATAGCCTATGACACTCAGCAATAATGTGGCTTTCTATTGGTGAAAAAAATTTTAAAATCGGTTGAGTAGATCCCGAGATTATCCTTACAATTTAACAAACACACAAACTTTACTTCTTTATAATATTATATTATGATTAGTATAGCTTAAAATAGCTTGACTTGTAATCCTACCACCAAAACTACCTCGATTTTTAGTGTTTCCCGTCATGTTCAACTTGAGAGATTCTACTGTATCTGCTATTTAGTAAGTTATTCAATATCAGTACCCGTTGTTAGTAAATTATAATAAATAACAGTCCTAGCGATAAATTGGTAACATCTTTTGAGGAAAAAAATTCTGGAATTGCCTTTAAACAGGTAACACGTGTAGTATAATGTTTTATTAATGAAATTAAATTAAATTTGATTCATTTGAAACACAGAGGAAGAAAGGAAAATACCTTTGGTTTTATTGATACGATGCTTCGATGAATATAAATATGGGTGGTTATTCAAAATTGCGATCCAAAGTCTAATTAAGTTTTGATGTGTTAAAAGGATTAATTTATGTAATTTCTAGTTTAGTTCTATCTTTGGATTTATGTCCTTGGATTAAGAGACCATTGTTATCAATTATACACCCAAGGACTGGCACTGAAATATGAAAATACAATGAACTATAATTACGTGTTTTAAATTTTACAATCAAAGTTCATCAAAAGATATTTTTTCTTTTCTTAATAAATTTGGAGGATAATTAATCGTAGGATCCAATATGATTGTTCGCAGATAGCAATAAACCTGAATTTTAATCCGCTTGATGTAAACAATGCGTTGATACAGAACTCTCGGGCGTAACCCATGGCCCATTGTCCAAGACGAGGACATTCCTTAAACCATATATGAAACCTGGAATTCAGCCAGTCATTGATTATTATATATTTGTAACTTATATATTCTTTAAAGAAGATCATGATAAATCGAAAATTCGCCGCGACACCATACCTTATCTAAACCCGATCTACATGTACCTAGTACCAGCATGCTAATACCAAGTTACGTGCTGGTTTCGCAAATGTATTCTAATTCTAACAAGGAGTATGTTCAGACCGAACGCAGTCGACTGTAGCGCTGCACGTAATCGATCGCGATTTCTAATTACGTCATAATGAAATCATTATTACCTATTTCGACATCCGTATTTATGAGAATGGCTCAGGTGCGAAAACTCCTTCGGTTTCCTCGTTTAGATATGCAACGTTTAGGCTTATAACTAATTCCAATGGTTCCATGTTTGGAATACTTTGAATATGCTTCAGAGAAGAAAGCTTACATCCTCACACAAATGAACTTGAGAAATTCTACACTGTTTAAAATAATCTAATGTTTTAACTCACTTTTCATCATAGTACTTTTAGGAGATCTATCGGTATTATTATTCTCTGTAGGTTATTGTATACAAGAGCAAACATAATTTCTTTCAGGTCAACAGCCACAGGAGCAGGAGTTGGCGACGAAAATGCTGCAAATACAGTCCAAACGGTTTTACTTGGACGTGAAACAGAACCGTCGCGGCCGGTTTATCAAAGTCGCCGAGGTGTGTACTGTCTCCTACATTCAACCTTTACAAATATATGTTTAGACGAGACGAAACTATTGTCTAAGTGTTTACCAATATCTTAGGAAATGTTTATCTTGTTCGAAGAACGTATCTTTAAAGATTGGGTACTTCTTTTGTGGCTAGAATTCTTATTTTTGTAGCAACTACATAGCAAGAATTGGAATTAATAAATCGCGTGCAATTGAGGTATAAAACCGGTAAAGAGGTTGTCGATTCAACCAATTTAATTCTACAGTAGTTAGTAATCTTGTTACGGTAATATTTTATTTGTAAAAAGTACCGTTATCGTGTTCCTATTGCCTGATCTCTTAAATAATATTAACATGGAAAGCCAATTTATTTGAACCCTTACATAATGATAAGTGCACTTGATCGTATTCGATAAAGTTTTGATCTTCAGATATTACTATCAAGGAGAATCATATCGCCGTGATAACACGGGCTTCCTTTATATGTTTTTAACGGTAAATAATTACTTATCATTAACTTTTATATAGAGACTAATGAATGATATGAATTTCCAAAATCGACTATATAGTAAACCTCAAGTCGATAAATATATAGAGTATATAAGATGTGAATAAATAAAAGTGATTCATTTAAAAGTGTCAAACACGATCACTTTCGCCTTTATCGGAAGATAATGGTTGATAGACATTGTAATCACTAAGGAATTTTACGAATTTAAGAAAAATTATTGATCTTAAATAAAAAGCTATTCACTGTTTACGAATAATGTCCAAGTTTTAATTATCTTGTAATGTTTAATCAAATTACTAGGTCGATCAGTGTTTTGGTCCTTCGAGCCGGTTATTTAATTTTATAGCCGGTTATTTAATCTTTTAGGTGTTTTTTTTTACTTATTTTACACTCTTTTACATAATATACATTATACATAAGAATACATTGTGGGAACTGGCAGCCTTATCACTCAAGAGTGATCCTATACATGCAACCAAGTCAGGGCAAAACAAAACATACACAACAAATAACTAGGTTGTGTAGTGCAACTTTAAAATATAATAGGTAAATTAAATACACATAATAATTAAAATATAATTTAACATGGTATCAAGTAATATAAATACATATAGAGATTGTTATTGTCTGTTTGTCAATTGCAGATCGGCGCCGATGGGCGTCGCAGTCAAATATTCCTAGCAATGTCGACGGCAGCTGAGTTCCGCGACCACCTGTCGAGCTTCAGCGACTACTACTCGTCGCTGGGGCCGCCCAACCCCGACAACGTGCCCGATGACGGGAAACTCAAGTCCGAGATGATGCTGAAGGTAGATAGACCCTTATACCAAGAGACCATGTTCATAATATACATGACACAGTAAAATACTGTAAGAATTGCGTTTACCGTTGTGTATGAAGGTTAATTTTTTAACTATTTTTTTACAAACTTCCAACATTAGAACTGTGGAAGGTTTTTCACATTATATAGTTAATGTTTTATTTATGTAATTTAGGGGTTAATTTCGGATGATCTAACAATCTTGTAGATCTATAGTAGATATTTAATATTTCAAATATCTTAATATAATGATGGATGGGTTAAATTTCTCTATTAATATTTTTTTACTGGTCATTGTAAATACTAACTCCTTTTGCTAGCGTTATTACTCTTATAGTTGCCTGGAAAGATGGTCTTATAGAGCAGTCAATTGAATTGCACGTTGCAAGAGTTGTGAACTGTAAACTATTTCTTTTTGAAGTAGGATGAGGAGGTTTTTTCAATTCGATCGTTAATGTGGTTTTTTATCTGTATTTTTTAACATGGTAATAATAATCGTACAGGACAACAGGCGGTACTACCTGGACCTGAAGGAGAACTCCCGCGGGCGGTTCCTGCGCGTGTCGCAGACGATCACGCGCGGCGGGCCGCGCAGCCAGGTGGCGCTGCCCGCGCAGGGCATGATCGAGTTCCGCGACGCGCTCACGGACCTGCTGGACGACTTCGGCACCGACGACGGCGGGTGAGACCTACTGACCCACTTGGAGACAGCTCCATACTACCCTTTCCTAGCCTCCCTTTATCCAGTCATTCCCCGTGTCGTAAATCAATTTTCTTTTCTTAAATTTTTAAAGCCGGCAACGCATTCGCGAGGTGGATAGTTTAGCGTTGTTCAGTTACCAACTGTAAAGAAAAAAAATACTTGTTGCTATAAAAATTCCTTTTTCTATCCAATACCTATAATTTTGTGATGTGTAAATGTGTGTTATTTCGACCTTATAAAGTATTATCTCTTTCGTACGTTTGCTGCGACGTTTGTCGTTCTATAGATAACGTCAGCATCAATGAGAACGTTTTTGCAATCCAATCTTCAAATTTTCAACATAATCTATTTAATCCGCGACCCCTAATTAATTGATTTAATACGTACTAGCTGTTGCTCGCGACTTTGTCCCCGTCGGATCTATTTCTATTATTATGTTATAGTGGGTCAATCTTAGAAGATAGACATATACTGTCGCGTACTTTTTTTTAGATAATTTAAAGAGGAATAATTCTTTTATACATATTATTTTTGTATCTTGAACCGTTTTCGCAGCGCACGCAAAGGAAGCCCTCAAAGATGAATAATTTCCCCCGTTTTTTCCATATTTTCCATCTTCGCTCCTATTGGTCGCAGCGTGATGTTATGTAGCCTCAAGCCTTCCTCGATAAATTGTCTATTCAATAAAAAAGAATTTTTCAATTCGACCTAGTAGTTCCTGAGATAAGCGCGTTCAAACAAACAAACAAACACTTCTGCTTTATATATTAGTATAGATAGATGTGGTGCGTCGCAGGTACAAGGGCGAGCTGCCGGAGGGGCGGCACCTGCGCGTCGACAACAAGAACTTCTACTTCGACATCGGACAGAACAACCGCGGCATCTACATGAAAGTCAGCGAGGTTGTACCTTCGTTGCAAGTAATTGTGACGCTGTTCACGCCCATATATACACATAGTTTTAAGCGTATTATTATTTTATTAAGGTTCCGTACACGTTGAGTATTAAATGGAAGCCTAACTAAGTCTGTCCATCTGTTCGTTTGTCACCAGGCTGTATCTTATGATTAGATTGATGAAATATTTACAGATGATGTATTTCTATTGCCACTATAAACACAAATATTAAAATATAAAAATAACGGGGCTAATGTAATAAACTTGATTTTTTTGTTTTGTATATTGTATATAATATATTGTCCAAAAGCCTTGGACAGTTTATTTTTTGCACTCATGAATGTAGCAATTTAATATATTATCAATAGTATTAAATCAAAAACTAATTAATCCTTATTCAACTTCTGAAACAACTCAATCGGATGGTCTCAGACTCACAGATAAATTATCAAATATTCATTTTAACAATTTTTTAAGTGTGGTAATCTTTTTGATGCTATTTTCAAAGCTAGCTTGCTCGCCGTCTTAAAATAACTTACCCTACCCTTGTAATAAGCTTTGTTTATTTTTAAAAAATTAATTTAATTACGTATTTTATTCACCGTTTTCTTTTTAATAATACGAATGAATATTGCAGGTGAAGAGTAATTTCCGCACGGCGATAACGGTCCCGGAGAAATGCTGGAGCCGGTTCCGCGACATCATGGCCGACTACTGCGACAAGATGAGCCGCGCGCAGCTCTCGCCGCAGGACACGCACCAGGTACGGGCTGGGGGGAGTGGGGGGGGGGGTAGACGCGGGGGGAGGGGGGAGCTTTACAGACAGCGTTGATTCGACTTATTTATATTAACTAAGAATAAAGTTATCTCTATATATAACTAGCTGTTGCTCGCGATTCCGTCCGGATGCACTTTCATATAAACTTAGAACCCCCCCCTTTCACATGCCCCTTTTTTACAGTTAAAAATTTGCCTGTATTTTCACAGGCTCTAGAAATGTCTAGAACATCTGTGTACCAAATTTCGTCATATATTGGTTCAGTAGGAACTGACAAATGCTAGTGTATAATTATTTTTTAGTTTGAATTTAAAAAACAGGAATATTTATAAATATAAATAAATCATATACAAGTACATTGTAATAAACCAAGAACGTTCGACTAGTTAATTCATTGTACAATAATATTAATTAATTTGATTATTCTATTTGTCTTTTTTTCTCCCTTATTACGGGTGGATTTATATAAAAATATACATGTTAAAATTTAATATTGAACTTTCAGGGCGGCAGTGGGTCGGGCCGGGCGGGCAGCGCGCAGCCCGGACGCGAAATGGTGCGTATTGTACGCGATACTAGCGACGCGCCCCGGCCGCGAATGCATATTGACATTTAATATACACTAGCTGTTGCCTTCATTTCATTTCATTTGATAATATCATTTCATTTCATTTGATTTCATTCAGATTTTCTATAAATATTTTTTCTAGTTTGAAACGTATTTAATGTAAACAAACACGTATAAAAACCTTAGTTTTGTGTTAAACTAAAAAATAACAACTCAACCAATCAAACATCCAAGGATCTTTTTAATATTCCTATAAGTAAAGTGTGGACAAAGTCGTGTCGGGCAGCTAGTTTAGTATTATATATATGCTGTTCCAGGACACATTCGGCGCGAGCGGCGCGAGTCGGATTTGATGCGAGGTGGGCTACTTCAGGCCGTGAGCGCCCTGTACATACATCTCGCTAGGATAAGTGATGTGATAAACGTTTGAGCTTCGTTCCGTTTCGCTCCGGACACCGGACCGCCCGCCGGACCTGGACCCGTAGACCCACATGGTCCCGTAGACCCACCCGGTCCCGTAGACCCCGGACTCGTAGACCCATGGGTCTACTAGACCAGTTAGAAGCTATCGGATCGGTGGGTTTCTGGACTCCACTGCGTTTCGCGCGGCGTCGATTGCGTTGGTATTGCGTTTTAAAATTTTTTGCGAAGCTATTTTTTTTATTTTTTGTTAACTACATACCTGTTTGTTAGATATTTGCAAAGGAAATGTCAAATTCTGTTTTTCGATTGTATGGTACAATATCGAGATTATAAATAATAGTTTATATAAAATAAACTTTACAGTGATAGTCAAATAACACTTTTTTTTAATAATATTGTACCATGCTATAATGAATTTATAATTTATGCACTGTATTCGAAATGAAATCTTTTCCTGATTTTATGTATGTAAAACTTTCTTCTTAACACAACACACGAAACGCAATACCGGCGCTTGACGATTCATACAAAAAAAAAAATAATTGGACAAAATTTTTACAATGTAAAATAACTATGCGTAGTTTTACCCGATACCTATTGACAACAAACGTTTATTGTTTTAAATATTTCATTTTGCATTAATTAAAGCTAAGCTTTATTTCGAGGTCGTTTAGAACGGCCTGGAATGTTGTATGTATGTATGTATGTCCGTATAACGTTCCGACGAGTCAATTTAATTTCGCCAGGCCAACGCTTGTTTTAAAATGAAAATCCTGGCGCTAAATGCAACGGTGAATGCCACTTATCTAGTTCTAGGTGTATGTTTTATTATGAATCGTTTAATATATAGTGTCTGGTGAGACGTGGTTGGGGGGGATGTGTGTGTGTCTGTATGACTGTTTCTACGTAATTGCACTGCATATATGTATATGCTATAGATACATTTATTGTTAAGTTGTGGTTTTCACTATCACATTTACTAACATTGATTGCTTAATTAACATTGAAACAAAGTTTTTGGTTTAATTAAATTTGTTCAAGTTATAAATTTTTATAGCATCATAATATTTAGCCTAAATGCTTTATAAGATAGATAAGATATGTTTTTCATCATTTTTTGTTCATCACATATAGTCATACAAACACATACACACAATCCTACAGAGTGAAGGCACCGGGTGTTTACAAGGCGAGTATTACATCGGCCGCTCTGCTGATTCTCGTTTTATTTAAAGTCAAAGTCAAAGTGAAGTCATAAAATGTATATCTACATTCAACCAACATATATTGGAAGAAAGATAAAAAATATAGATATTGGTACATATACCAATACCTTAATTTTGAACTTGAATAAGTTCTACTATTTTATTGTTGTATATAAACCACACAGTCTTTTTGACACTATTTATTATTTAAATTTAATATGATGTTCACAAAAAAGTAACACTTTAACATTTGATTTATCAAAGATTTTAATCTATATTTTTTAAGATTGTTTCTTTTTGAAAGGCTGGCAACTCAATTCAGAGCTGTCAAGTTCCGCTCCTATGTTAAAATAAAGTTTTTGAAACAAGATTCAGTAGAGCGGTGGCACTCGTATATTA
>JADANM010005856.1:5900665-5935610 GCA_026213755.1 Eurema hecabe | reverse complement strand
TATAAACATTATGCCCAACGAAGTGGGCACGGGTCAGCTAGTCACTTTTATAGTATCCTTCATAATTTACAACTGCATACAAACAAACACATGACAAACCAAATATAACATGAACATAAACCTATCTTCGTTCCCTACCAAAACTTACGGTCTAGAGATCTCTCGAATCAAATATATTGAGATTTGAAGAGGTCCGCCAAATTCCTTTGATCATGGCTCGCTCGAGAGCTGTATGCGTGATCACATCACTGAGGGACATATTTTTACTTTATTTGAGGGCCTGGAAGCGAACGTAAGGATTGTTTTTAGTATATTTTGTGTGCTGTACTTACCTAGAGGAAATTACTGATGGAGGATAAATATCCTTACAAATGTAAGGGAATATTTTATTTAGTTATAAAGAGATTATGTTAGGTATAAAGAAGTGTTAGAGTTTAGGTGACAGCTGTGTCTCGCTGGGATTGAACTTATTTTCATGATAAGTAATTATTTTACTTGGCTAAGGATTTTAAGTCTTAATAATAAGAAGTTTTTTAAATGGGTAAATCTAGCATGGGCATCGGGGACAGACGGACAGACCAAAACCGCTTTTTAATTCCTTTTACTGCGGGTGGGGTCATCTTCCACACCTATTGATATAAATGAACAATCATAATTGCCTTACAAGCTTTCGGGATGATAAGGATATCATTTGTGCCGGAATACTGAAACGCAACTTAAAATTAAGTACAACTTAGACCGATCTAATTTGACAGTTCACCATACAATTCTGTCAAAATTACCGAGTCTTAAGGAGTCCTTAAATTTAATTTGCGTATGTGTATTTGGCCTTGGGTGACATTGATTAGGTATAATCTACGAGTAGGTAGGTAAGTACATTCAAGCACGAGTTTTATTTATTATATATTTTATTTAATTTAATGAAAGCGTATCGAAGATATAAGTAGGTATAATTATAGGTTTATTAATTAACATACACGTAAGACCTCAAACCTTCGTCAACTGTTCCAAAAATTTAATAAAAAATGTCATACAACAACACCTCTCGGCCGATGCAAATGCAATGGGGTCTCGCTTAATATTCTTTTGATTATAATAAACACGAGTTACGTCAAGCGTCACTTCGAATAACATGCACTTGGGGTTCAAAGGAGTTTTATGCGCAATACTTAACATATTTTCGCTATGTTTTATAATTACCAACGCTAAGATTTTACGTGGTTTATTTTTATTTAGAGAATTAGTGCTTACATAACTTTTGCAAAGTTAACAACCACAAAAAATGTCAATTTTTTGTTATCAATCACCTTTTTTACACTAGCAGTTAGGGGTCAAGTTCAGATCATATTATTAATAGACAATAGACATACTAATATCAAAAACGAAAAAGTTTGTGAGCATATACATATCTGTATAGGTATATTAAGTTTGTTAGTGTTTCCCACATAAACTATTGAATGTATGTGACTGAGGTAGGCAATAGGCATGCAAGGACTGGGAGACTAGACCCTAAATTAACACACAGGATACTTTTATCCTGACATTCAATTCTACGCTGGTAGAATTTAGATGTACTACTAGCCTAGGAAAGAAATCCTTTTAAGAAAATCATCAAGATTTCGTATCGAAGTACCTACATAATTATAAATACTAATTAATTATCTACTAAAGCCATCCAATCTCGGAAGCAAATAAGATACCTCAGTCCTCAGCTATACTTAATTACAAAACAAAAAGTCTAAAACGAAAGCCTCTTTAATTAACGTGCAAAAACGTCAAAGTGAAGCAGATAAGGGAATAAAGGAGCACTCGAGAGTGTGGAAGAAGTCAATTCAATTAAATAAATCTTAACATAAGCAAATAGGCAGAAACAAGTGCAAGATCAAACGGTTCTGATGACTTGTGTCCCCCGTACTACGAAACGATAACTCAACTGCAATAGCGTTCATTGCGTGTTTAGATTTAAAAGTTTTAACACACGTTCTTAGCAATGAAGTCATGTAAAGCTATCTTAGTGTTAGTGTAACTAAATATGCTTTCGTCTTATTGGTTTTAGTACGTGGTGTTGCATTTATAATTATCTATAACCAATAGCGGCTAGATCTTTAATAACTTTAATAGGATTTTAATTTTTATTATGTTACAAATAAGTTGTTTGTTAGGTAAGTATCTCTGTATCTGCTGAGCTAAATTAGAAAGAATTTCGCGAATAGATAGCTTTTATTAAATTATAAGAAAGTAGTTTATATGTGTTAGGCATTAAATTATATAAAATTATTTTTCAAAACACTGTTTGTTACAGGCGAACTTATCACTAAAGAGTGATCTCTTTCAGGCAATATATTGAAGAGAAAATAGTGATATTGTACTTTGTTATTACAAAAATTTTCCTTCGTTTCCTTAAAGCTTTAAGCCTTCATAAGGCCTTAAGGATATAAGGACTAAATGAAGAAAAATAGTTATTTATCTAAAACAAATTATATATATAAAAATCAAATTGATCATTATTCATGTTAATAAAGGACGTAACTATAGGTACATCCATCATTAAATAATATAATAAAAAATTAAAGAATATTGCTCTATATATTTTTCTAAACATTACTAAAGTGATAGAGTTATAGAGCCTTCTTTTTTCTTTTTTGAATATTTAAATAAGAAAAGCAATTTTTAATTACACTTATGTAAATAATAATAATGTTAGTTTGACATCTTTGTATGCAACAAAACTAGTTTTTGCCCGCGACTTTGTTCGCTTGGGAGTTTGGACCGAATAAATTTTTCCTTTTATTAAGAAAAATAACATTCTGTTTTGTCCTTTTATATCTTTCTATGTGCACAATTTTATCTAGATCACTTTTGTTTTTCTTTCTCACTTTCATACTTATAGGTAATATTACCTACTAGTGAGAAAAACAGATAACTCTACAACTCTCCTACTCTGTGCCGACTGCGCAAACTTTATAAAACCTTGCCCAAACATGATGCATAATACACATCTACTCAACAGGGGCGAGAGAGACGCCCTTACCCCAACCACGTGTGAGTGAAAGAGAACGCGCATGACTACAGAATGCGCATCTTGCGGAAGCGAGACAGCACGAGGACTGCTAGGTATGGGCAGAACTGCTATTTTTAATTCTATTTGCGTTTAAAGTAACTGTTATTTTATCACTGTTTTCAATTTGTGTGCTAACACAGTGTTGCTCACAATTTTTTGAGCTTAGAACAGAAAAGTTAGAGAAATTCATATGAATTAAGGAAATCATGCTTTATAATTAATTAGCAAGTAGCATAATTGGTATCTTAGTAGACAATTTAAATTTTATGTCCAACTCTTACAAAATTAAAAAAATACGGGCCGAAAATACGTTTTAAAATTATTTCAACAATTATTAGTTTGCTGTACATATCTAGTAAAATGTAGTCACAGTACGAATCCACCTAACCAAAAAATAGCACTTTAGTACCATAACGCGTATTAATAACAGTTATAACCCAAAAAATAGCAGCATTATAACCTACCTGCTATTTCACAACTCATAAGTGGGTAGCAACATCGCTACGCAATGGGAGGAGCTTTTGAATAATTGAAGGCGTTGACGGTTCTTTTGGCTGCGACTGAGGGGGAGGGGTGAGCTGGGGCGAGGGGAGGTAGGGGGGGGGATTAGTACGTGTTTGCCTGCTTGCCTTTTCAGTGCGACAGTGCAATGCGATGACCGTGAACTGGTGATGTGTCGGTGATGGGTGAACTGTGATTCAGTGATAAGTAGGTATTCAGTGATTTGTTATTGTTTGCTTGGTTTGATGATGATGATGATGATGATGAATGAATTATATAGAGACTTTTACGAAAATATATTATGTATATATTTTTACGTTAAAGTTCTTTTATGCTTTTAATAAGATATATATATATAGGTAGGGACTAGGTATATTAGTAAAATATATGGTCTATTTTGAATTCCCGTGATTTAAGAATTAAACTCATATTAACTTTATTACTTATAAATATAGCTTAAGCTTTACTTAAAAAACCGGATAGAAAAGAACGAATTTATACAATAAGTACACAAATTTACTCATCAATATTTCTATTTTCTAATTAAAAATTTCATTAAATAGGTATGGCATACTAAATAAAATTATAACAATATTAATTTAAACTCTACTTAAATAGAAAAACTACATAATAATCGCTGTTTAGTGCTTAGCTTAACTTATTTATATGTACTTAAGATAAGTCTCTTAATATTATTTAATCAAAACTAAAAAAGAATACGCCATAATTACTTAGGTATAATAATAAATGATTATTACATGAATAAATTATATAAATAAATCTTGCGTAGGTAAAACCGGGTAGGTTTATCATTAGAACGTATCCTAAGTTTAAGTACATACATACAAACAAATAACATTTTTTTAAATTCTGTTACCTAATCTAACTTTACGGAGCTTAAAACTGTTAAAGCTTATCCATTTAACATTTAACAAAAAAACTTATCTATTATCAATTAATAACTTTTTTATGTAAATAAGGACTTGCATTAAATGTCGTCTTAATACTGAAATAGTTCCTCAAATAGGTTCGTAAAAATATATACCTACCTATAAAACTCTTGTTTCTTCTTTAGGTATTTCCGAAAATTTAAATAAATCTTTCATTTTTTTTCGCTTCTGTTTGGACTATATGTATTAAGAGATACACTTTAATGTTCTACATATAGCTATATTTATATTTTTTCAGTTCAACTGTAATTTAATTAAATTACAGTTGAACTGAAAGATTAAATTAAATTAATATTAATTAAATTAATAGAAAACATAGTATTCCGCTGTCTGTGCTAACTTCTTATGAAAGCTTAGATCTCTAAAACTTTTTGATGTTTTTATTAGTACATAGACTTTCAGGAAATGATATTATAAACCACAGAGCCAAGGCAAGTAGCTAGTTTATTATATATGATTTTATGATATGATAGCAATATTTTTAAGGTACCTACTTCGGAACGGTTCAATGTAAGGAGCGAGATCAAATAGGGTCTAAGAAAATTAACCTATATTTTAACTGATACCCACTTTTTTTTTTAATTTTGCACTTCGCCACCGTTTTAAATATATAGTTACCTATTAAATGATTTTTCATGTGTTTGGTTGCCTGGTAGAAATCACTTTTAAATGACAAGGCCACCAGTTAAAAAATTTCCAATAGTTTGAGATTGTTTAAAATTGTACTATCTATATTGTAACAGAGAATAAATAAATAAAATTTAATAAATTCGACAGTAAATATAGTTTTCCTCACATCAAAACTAACGATCGGGTAAACCCTAATTACCTAAATAATTATCCTTTTATTTGGTAATATTTTCCGTGTGAACTTATTACATTATATCAATTTTATAGATAGTTAAGTTCTGGCAATACTAAGCATAAGAACCTGAGAGATCATGAGAACTTAAAAGTTCTATTAAAAGACCTCCTTTCGTCACAAATATACATAATCGTTCTGAAGCTGAATTTCACAAAAAATTCAATAGTTTTTTTAAACTTAAGGGTAATATAATAATTATCGCATCGGCGATTAATAAAAATGTCTCTTTAGACATGTGAGTGACTATCCTAATTCACATAAGAGTTCCATGTATTATGTACATATGTGCGTGATGTTTTGAATTATAATTTCATAGTCTAGCACGAACGAGTCAGGAACAAAATATCATAACCGAATAGATTATTAATTAAATTTATAAATTACCGAACATATTAAGATTTAGGCTATACAAACAGCTTTCCCCAGATATTAATCATTAAACTGATATTAATCATATAATAAAAAAATAAAAAAAAAACTATCAAAATTATCTGTCACATTAAAACCTACTCTTCCAAATAACTTATTTTGTAGAAAAATATACTTAAGCATATCATTAAGAATCTATACCTACTCGTGTGTTTCTCCAAAGTGTCTAATGCCGGAATACTGAAACGCAACTTAAATGTAAGTAGGTACCTACAACTTAAAGCGGTCCGATTTGACAATTCGCCATACAATTCTGGCAAAATTACGAGACATAAGACGTGCTTAATTTTAATTTGCGTATGAGTATTTGGCTATTAAGTTATTAACTAAGTAGTTACGTGTTTAAATAGTTATATTCTGGTAAGAATAAGGATAAATACGCCTATCTATACTAATATATAAAGCTGAAGAGTTTGTTTGTTTGTTTGTTTGTTTGAACGCGCTAATCTCAGGATCTACTGGTTCGAATTGAAAAATTCTTTTTTATTGAATTAATTAACATCACGCTGCGACTAATAGGAGCGAAGATATAACGGAAAACGGTTCAAGATACAAAAATAATATGTATGAAAGAATTATTCCTCTTTAAATAATCTAAAAAAAAGTCCGCGACAGTATATGTCTATCTTCTAAGATTGACTCACTATAACATAATAATAGAAATTGATCCGACGGGGACGAAGTCGCGAGCAACAGCTAGTTTAAAATAAATAGATAACAATTAAGTTTTTATTCCATTCTCTTATTCTAAAAAAGGCATTAAAATAGTTACCTACATTGTATCGACCGAAGCGCTCCTAATCCTCCGAGTTCGGCGTTGCTAACGGCGAAATACTCATACGCAAATCAAATTTAAGCATGCCTCAAGTCTAGTAATTTTGACTGATTTGTGAACTATTAAATCGGACCGTTTTGTGTTGTAGGTACTTAAATTTGAATATTCAGTATTCCGGCATAAGTCCGATATTAATTAAGACTTAGTTAAAAAACCCTGTCATCTAATGGCATTTCTCATATAACCGCCTGTCAGTTGTTCGACTGGTCGTTCTGAATAAAGGATAATAATTAATTAGATATGTATTAATGTTAGGCTTGGCTAATTTTAACTTATTTTTACTTACCTTATCAAGTGAAACATCTAAAAATGTTTCTACTTAAAACTATTTGCCAAACGTAAAGCAACAAGTATTCAGTAGCTATATTTATATTGAAAAGCAAACAACGTATCAGTAACGGTCAAGCCGAGAGTAATCCTTCCGGTTGTCGGTAATTCTGATCTGTTTGTAAACTACGTCTTAAATCCTATTATTCCGAAAGCAAGTTACACCGCAATAGAGTTTTTGTGAAATCCTTTCGCGTAACACTTTCTTTGGCGAGTGAGTTTCTTTATTTCCGAGAACTTTAAACTGTCTCTGTATTGATATGACAATAAGGGAGATATGGTTTGAAAGTTATTTTTGTACGTTATTTTTATGGTCTTCTAATGAGAATTATATTGATTAATAAAGACATAGAAAAAAAGTAAATTAAAAACATGTTAAAATAGCAATAAAATATCATATCCATACTAATATTAAGTATAAATGGAAAAATGTGTGTGTCCTTCTTTAGCGGCAAATGGCTGGATCTTTTAAGTTGAAATTTGGTATGTAGATAAATAAATACCCTGGATTAAAACATAAGATACTTTTTATCCCGGTAATGGCCTGGGAAGGGGAACTACGCGGGTAGAACCGCGGGGAGCGGCTAGACATATAAAATCCTACCGTAGTATATTTTTTGTATAATTCGCGTAACACTTTCTTTGGTACATTAATAACAACTTTAAGAATTTTCGAGGCACAAATTTTAAACTTTTTGAACCCTTATAACACATACTAAAGTAGGTATAGTAAAGTACTTCAAAAAAGCGTTCACGCGTGATATATTATATTTATTTCAATAGCAAAATAATCCAATTCCGTACAATGCTCTCTGTGAGGACAAACCCTCACCTGATGTTCAGTGTTACTCACGGGTTGACGCGCCGAGGGCAGTTACAAGATTAGTGATGTTTCGTGCTTACAGTTTGCTAAAATACGTGGAAAGAGGTGGGAGGGTCGTATTGTCCTCTCGGCAATTAATGAACCTATCCTGATTCCTGCCTACCTATGACATTGATGGAAGTTTATTGAGAATCATAAATAAATATAATAATACTTCTTTATTTGAGTAAGATTAAATACATATAAGCTTATGAACACATAGGCTCCCGAACTAGTGTTAAACTGTATTTTAAGAACCAGTGGCTCCTCCCATATAAATAACATAAAAATAATAAATAAATAATAAGGTATCTATAACACACTTGACAATGTAGGCACACCTAAAAGGTACACCTATGTTATGAAGAAGTTATATTGAAGTTATTATATAGCTAGGCGTAAACGCACTGATTTTTGTTTTCAAATCTAGCAATATAATAAGTACATAAGTTGAAAAAAATCACAGATTTGATAATTAAGGTTCATTGTAAAATATTTTGCCCGCCTTTAAATCAATATATGTAGTTTTATATTCCAAAATAGCCCGCATCAGATCACTTTCCTAGTTTTTCAATTACAGAGCGTAGTGCGACATTTCGATCAATTTCAAATTAAAGAAAAACATATGGTTACATTCTGGAACTTCACGTGTACGTACTTTACACGCATACAGCTAAAGCACTACTTAGTTCTTATGAATCTCTTTTCTAAATTCATATTTCTCGATATATGAATCAAGAAAAATGAAGTTAAAACATTCAACGATAAGCATTATTCCGCGCAATGCGGAATTAAAAACTAGGTTTATGACTATCTGTTTTTTTGAAATTCATTTTGACATCTGACTGTCAAAATACAATTCCATATTGATATAAAGGTTTCCAAGCATTTGAACGATAACGCATCATTTCATGATTAAATTTGACAGCAATAATTCAATAATTACATACAAATTTCGTCAACCGCAAATCCTTGCCATCGCAAAACGCCCGAATGCATCTTTTATCGTACCTTCAAGTTGTCATAACTGACGTATTACTAAATTTTGATTCAAATATTTGATCCTAATGGATTTTGTCACATTTAATAATCTGTTTTAGTTTTTAAACGACTGCCGGTGTTTATAGAATATATAAAGAATTATTACTCTTTGGATAGTTTGAATCACTATTTTTGTGTGCACCATAACACCGATTTGCTTCAAACTCAAACTTAACTTAAAATTTAAAACTGCTGCAAAGTAATTTAAAAGCAAAGTTATTTAAATATTCAAACTGATTCTTTAATTGACGGCAAATTACAAAGTGACTCCTTCCAGATAACCACTGAAAAGAAAAACTTGTAAAATAAGGCATTCTTATACTTACTACACGATTATTTCTTACAAGGTCGGAAACACAATTTTTAAAATTCACTTCTCTTCCAGTTATACTTTCTAATTCACATAAAAGTTTGACAATTATGAATTAAATTACAAATTATGTAGGTGATTCATTTATTAATTATAACCTTTAAATTTGTCAACCATAAATCCTTGCCAACATCTTTTATGATATAATACTATACAATATACAAATATTGATTAAAATATTTGATCGTAATAGGCCTTGTCAGGTTCAATGGTCTCATCTGTCTTCGGAAGCGATTAGTGACGTTAAGTGTCGCCCCTCCCGGCGGCTTTGTGATGGGGGTGCGTTTGCCGAGATGAAATCATAACGCCTCAATGAATTTTGCAATAATTTTTAGTTCCCTTGTTGCTATTCATTATTGCTTACCTTAGCTTGACATTGAGACTCTCGTTTGCAAGTTAAGAAATACTTTATTATTAATATCTTTTGTAATAAAAAAATGAATCGCAAAATGTCGTACTAAATGCCGAATTATAGCTGCATCGATGTCAATATTTTTTTAGAATATTCCTTGAGGTACATAGGTGGTTTAAAGCAGAAAATAACGCTCTAGGGTATAAGATTACCAGTAGAATAGGAACAGCGTTAACAAAGTCGCGTAGGCACTAGTCTATACCAATATTATAAAGAAGTAAAGTTTGTGTGTTTGTTAAATTGTAAGGGGTAATCTCGGAATCTACAGAACCGATTTTAAAAATTCTTTCACCAATAGAAAGACACATTATTGCCGAGTGTCATAGGCTGTATAAAATAAGGATTGTTAACATTATACCCAACGAAGTGGTCTCGGGTCAGCTAGTAAATAGGTATATAAAGTATCTATAGTAAAGAAATACTATAAGGGTATAAGGTACTACCATAGTGTCAACAGCTAGTCTTAAAAGTTAATTCTCTTAGTAAGAAACGTACTCCGTTAACAATACCTATTAATAATTATTTATTGTTATGAAATGAAACAAAATAAAAGACGGTCTTTCACTACAACTGATCTCTACCAGACAACCTGTGGGCCAGGAAAAGCTATAAAAGTGATTTTTGACAAGTTTGCAAAATTTACAACAGTTGGTGTTCTTTCTATACTGTTTGCCAAGATATAAGTACATAAAACACCATCAAGTCTACCGGAAATCACAACATGACTTTCCCAACTCAACATTTCCAAAGTTTCGGCCAAATAATTAATTGCTTCGTCAACTCGTGTTTATTTCCAGCACCGAATCGTACCGATTATCGTAAATCCAAATGAAATGTCAACATATCACAAAATCGTTCTTACTAATAAACAATTTGCAGCCCCTAGCGTTTCTACCCTCTGAGCCATTGCCAAATAATACGTCCAAATTACGAAGAACCTTACACACAAAGATGGGAAAAGGAAAATAAGGTCGCGCTATTTAGACGGTTTTAATGACAGTGTTTAACATACCAAATTATGTAGACCTCCGTTACGGTTCAATCTGACGTGTGGTTACCATACTTTTGATTTTGTGGGTGTAATCCGATTTATTTACTGTTTATTACGGATGCCAATGTATCTTTATTTTTACTATTAAGTTTTTTTTCGATATAAAATGATTATTTTTTGTATGTATGTATATGATATTAAAAAAAATAGGTACGATTAATATAATTTCTTATTGTTTTATACAAGATACGAAATCAACGGAGTTCCTTTTTTACGGAACGAATCATTTAGTTCATTTTAGTTAACCTTAAATTATATATTTTATGAATTAATATGTGGTCTATTTATGTTTGAAATTAAACTCACTACTTAAAAGCCGATTAACCGAATTTCCAATAGCAAAATCATTACAAAAATCGATCGAAAAAATCACGAAATTATATCCCCAAATGTAAAGCTATTATTGTCACTTCTAACCAGAAATGTTTGTTGATCGCAAAAGTAATGACCTCTGTGGTTCGGATTATAGTATTTAGACAAGGACAGACATACATACACACAGCTGTGCGAAAGGGACGCTTGAAGTGGTTTAGGGGATTACGAGGTGACGGATGTCGGTTTCAATCATTTTCTGGTGATGAAGTTGAATATTACTTATTAATTTAGTTTTATTCGACTTGAATAACATTAGTTTTTGCTTTAAAGAGGTTAAGGTTGTATGTTTGTGAATTTGTATGGTTTATGAATGTATTCATTAAGCCGAAATTGTTGATTATTTTATCCACAAAAAGCTACAATTTGTTGTTTCTATATGCCGTAATGCATATATTAATTTAGTAGGTGTCTGAATTAGTAGGTGTCTGGAATTTTAGCTAGCACTTATAGGCAGATGTAATATGTCTTAGATCATATTTTCGTTCACCAGCAACCTAAATCTTTAAAAATAAATGAAAAACCTCAAAAAAACTAAAGTGTGTTGTATTTTTACGTTTCATATGTAAATTCTATTTCTTACAACATAGAAAATGGAGTAATATTTGTCCAATAAATTCATAGCTCTTCAAATGAAAGCAAGCAGAATTGTATAGACTGAGAAATGGGTTCTATTAATTGGGTACCAACTAAATTGAATGCCAGAAATGGTTTCTTAGAGAAAATTAAGCGGCTAAAAGAAGATATGTAAAAGGTATGAACAAAATAAATCTTATTTTCGATTGTACATATTACAGATGCGGTTGAAACTGCCTTCCGAACCGGTGGTAAATGTTTTATAATACCATGATTGTTACTTTAAGTAGCCTAGTTGAATAAAGATGCTTTTGGCTTTGGCTTTGAATTTCGCGTCTCAAAATTTACTTTAAATAAACATCTTTTTATTTTTAAATTGGAAATATATTCCTGACTTTGAAATATGGGAGTAGGCCTAGTTTAGTCTACAGTTTTTTACTACAGGATACTATTATCGTTGTATTACCATGTTGTAAAATGTAGATTGCTGTGGGAAAAAATATTATTGATAGTATCTTCACTAGATTTGTATATTTTAAGTTTTTCTTGTAGGTGTTTGAAAAGTTATAATTAACTTTCTTCGAAAAAGGCAAGTTACTCGTTCACCCTTAAATTCAACGTCCGCGTCGTATCCAGAAGTTGTGCCTATAAATGTTATAACATTAAAAAAATATATAAAAGGCGAAGAACTAAATAAAAAAATTGGTCTATGCTCTTTTCTTAAAACAAAAATTACAATCTATCTTCTATATATATAAAAGAAAGTCCTGTTAGTTACACCATTTATAACTCGATAACGGCTCAACTGATTTGGCTGAAAATTGGTGAGGATGTAGTTTAGAACCAGGAGAAGCACAAAGGATACTTTTTATCCAGTTTCTAGGGGAATACATTTTTTATGAAAGTAAACGCGAACGGAGTCGCGGGCAACAGCTAGTTAAGAAATAATATAGAAAATATCTCATTACTGTCATCAAGGCGTTCACCAGGCACTTTTACCCCAATTCGAAACTACGTGAGACCTATCTCATTTCTGACGTGAAATGGAAATAACATTTATATATACGTAGCAAATGCCGCGCGCTGATTGGTCGCCGCTAATGACGTGTTGGCGTGACAGTCTGACAGATGTCACGCGGCAGCCATTGAAAGCTCTTGTCTCTCTGTCACGAACACGCGCAAGTGAAGATTTCGCTAAATATGATTGCGTTTTTATTGTCGTTTCATTTGAATTCTATTTTTTGACGGCGGTCGTATTTTTGTCGCTTTTAATGGACGTAAATGATTTGGGTTTTTATTTTTTGCTTTCCTAAATTAATAATCTTTATGGCCAGGATTCACTTAGTATCAGGCAAAATAAAAAACAATAATTGTTTAATTTGATAAACTATATAAAGAAAATAAATTACCATAAATGAAAAATCGACAAACAACTACCGATCGGGTATTTTAATACTATTTAATTAATATTTTTATAATGTAGTAGTAGTAAGTAGTAAATAAATTCGAAATTTAAATAACATTTGATATAAATCTCAAGTTTAAGCTACTATGCATAGTTAACTTAATATATACCGTGTGATAAACCGCGAGAGAGCTTATCTACTAAGTCTAGGGTCATCTATCTCGACATGAACTTCATAGCTTCTTATCACGAAGATTATAAGGCCTATAATAATCTGACACATAATTGATATACTACATAACCGTGCAAATATGAACCCTATGCTAGAAAAATAAAGTTGTTTTTCGTTTGAAGCTAAAAGACAATTTTCCCCCGGAAGCTTCAAGTATCGCATCAAGAAAATGTATTGTGGTTTTTGCTATTGAATTTTGAGCTTTATATTAGAGATTTAAGGTGTGTATTAGGTTGTGTTATCATAAGCTGTCTAATCATTGTCATCGAGGTGCTAAGATAAGATGGGTGGATAAGGAGTGGTTAGATGAAATGCGTAATTATGATATTGGCAGATCGGCGATAGTCACCCCAAGTTGTTAAGTAATCATTTTGCTATCAGATCTGTCGAGAGCGCGCGACGTTTTTGTTCGGTGTCATGTCAATGAGCTCATCAGTTTTAAAGAGTTAAAAGGGCTCTGTATGTTAGTAATGTTAGGTGTTTTTATAAGGTATTTTAATAGATTTTTTATGTGATAGTATAAGTAAAAATACATATTAAATAGACTGAAATTTATACTGAAATATTACCTTTAGGAATGTCGCGTTGGTTATTTAAAATATCCCTGAAGAGCGGAGGCTTTCAATTTTATGATTTTGTATCATTAGTTTAAAGCTAGTTGTTTAACCAAACAATGTTTATATATCTTTATTAAACATATAAAATTTGTAGATTAACAACTGCGACTCTTAAAAATGTTAAGAAATTTATTTATAAGTAGAAAAATCATATACAATACGTCTCTTTAAAATTAAACCAGAAAACTCATAAGCACAAAGCCCTCAACTCTATCAAGTGCTCAAGATTTCAGCAAAACAATACAAGATCTCATATCAAGTAATTCCGTTAACCGTCAGCCGCGGAGTGAACCTATACAACAAATAAAATAATAGCTGGTACACAAAAGTCCACGGTCATTGTGTGGAACTCGCGCGAGAGTATTGTTGTACAAACATTCATTACTTACCACCTGGTAGCTCTGGTACAGCTAATCATTAAAATGGTACTTGGCGAATAACATATTTGTTTATTTAATCGTAGACCCGTATGGTATTTGGTTGAGTCAAAAATGTAAACTCAAGTTTACAGGCTTATTGTAATTGGGCCTGTTGTTTTATATTGTTATAATTATCATGATTTTAAAGTGTTGATTTTACGTTCATTACAAATTTTATAAACAAATTATAATCATCTGTGGTTTTATCCAAATTTTATAATTATGGGATTCAAATGATACTTAGACTTGCAAAATGAACTATACTTATATACTTGCATAGTTGAATACCTTATGATGGTAATATAATAAATATAGAATAGCAATTACTAATTAATTATGTGTCTGATTAGGATTTGACAATAAAGTATTAAACTTTACCAGTGATCACAGTGATTTTAATAAACTAAACATACTTAGATTTCACGTTTCAAATTAATTAGTCAAGATACTCCATTTGATCAATTTATGATTGTATGTACAATGTATATTTATCTATTGTATAAAAACCAATCGCAAAATGTGTTGGTAAGCGCATTACTTAACAACATTCTTTTATTAAAATATACGTTGAAGATTAGCGGGAAAAATGCCTTGAATTTTTTTGACAGACGTCTATTGGGGTCTGCTAGTAGATATATAGATAAAGATACATAACTAGAAGCTTTATAAAGCAATAAAAATCTCTCATTACGTGTTTATAAATTAAAAATCTTTAACCCTCGATAAAAATTAAATCTCACAAAGGTACGTGGGACAAAAAGACCAATTACACATTAAAATCGCATTGAAATTCACACGAGCATATGTCGGTTAGACAAATTTTTATTTCGTGTTAATTGCTCGCCAAAACAATATCGTCTCCACCCTTATTTTTGCGTTTTGTTTTATTAGGGGTTGTGGTTTGCGTATTGTGTGAGTGCTTATGCTATTTCCAATGCTGTTTTGAAAAATGTGTAGACCTCAATATTATTAAGTTTGGGTTTGAAAAGATTCTTTTCTATATAACTGACCTATTTATTCTTTAATTTAAACGTAATTGAAATAAATCAATTAATATAAGCCTTATAATTTTACTTAGCATTTGTTTTTTAAATAGCAACATATTTAATTAATATCTATTAGAAGTGTAACGCTCATTTAAATACATTATCTATATTTTTTGTTCCTTCTTACTAAAGGTGAAATTTATTGTATTTTACAATTTGGGCATAAGGAAAAAGCGTCACAACACAGAGCTCGTAATTAGTAACGAAAGTGGATTTCAAGTTTGAATGGGAAGGGCTCTTTTCCATTCGGTGCTATTCACAAAACTCAATCCGTACGAATGTTTGCAAACGATTTCTCTACAAAGGCGCCGCGGCTGGAGGGTACACCCCTTGCAATTTACTTAAAACAAGCGACCGTGCTAACCGCTCACAATACCACACTTACACGCGATTGCGAGCATCGGAATATTAACAATGACGTTCTCCGCAGGTACTCGTCGCGAGAATGCAGCCGTTTCAATCGACGACGCGCCCCGAAGGCCCGAGGGAGTCCTCCCCCGAGAGGGCCAAGTCCCCCGACACGCCGACGGCGCCCGTGCTCAACTTCTCCATCGCGCGCCTCATGGAGCCCGACAGGAAGAAGTCCGTCTCGCCTGAACCGATCCCGCCCCCTAACTTTTTATCTTACGGTGCTCATTTACTAGATTCCGCTTTCAAGCAGTACATCCCAGCAGCGAGAAGGCAGCTGGTTTCCCACTACCCTCTGCTATATTACGGACCCGATCTAGTATCTCTTACGTACGCCCATCAGCTGCACCTACCACGGCCGCCACCGGTTCCGTCCCCAGTACAGAGACCACCCAGTCCTAGAGCCCCGGCTGCCGACCACGCTGTTTCATCCACGACAGGACCTACTCCATCACCAGCTAAGAACAAAAGCTTTGCTTGTGGTGATTGCGGAAAAGTCTTCAACGCACACTATAACTTAACTAGGCATATGCCAGTTCACACGGGAGCCCGGCCATTCGTCTGTAAAATATGTGGCAAGGGCTTCAGGCAAGCATCAACGCTGTGCCGACACAAGATCATTCATACCTCAGAGAAGCCACACAAATGTATGACATGCGGTAAGGCATTCAACCGTTCGTCGACTCTTAATACCCATGCCAGGATCCACGCCGGGTACAAACCATTTGTGTGTGAATTTTGCGGCAAAGGTTTCCATCAGAAGGGCAACTACAAGAACCACAGACTCACGCATAGCGGTGAAAAAGCGTACAAATGCAATATTTGCAACAAAGCTTTCCATCAGATCTACAATTTGACGTTCCATATGCACACGCACAATGAAAGAAAGCCTTTTACATGTAGCATATGCGCTAAAGGGTTTTGCAGGAACTTTGATCTCAAAAAGCATACTAGGAAGTTGCATATGGGTGCTGGGATTTCTAATAATGAGTCATCTTTGGACACGCAGGACGAGTCCACACAAGAGGCGACTACAAGTGCTGGGGAGGAGACCAGTAGGGTAGCTTTTAGGCCATTTCTGAACTCCTCATATCCGAGGATCCTCGACCCGGCACGCATGACTGCTCCCAACACGTTCTTCTCCAAACTATTGTGACCCAACTATTTCAACTTCGGGGAGCGATGCGAATGATTTGACGATGGATTTGATTATAGATTTATTGTGTAAATAAGATTTACAAGATTTAGTTAAATTTTGATTTAGGTATACATTATGTACATACTATATTATCAGAAACTTTGAGATTAAAATAGATATAGTATATACTCGTATATACAATGCGTCATGTATTTAGTGTTTTAGGTTTTGTATATAAATGTTGTTGTAAATAATATGTAGGTAATAAGATTAAGAAATTACGATCCTCTTCGTATTCTTTGAAAAAACCATAAAGTTCTATTTTTAAATGTACATAATAATCATTTTTTAGACAACCATTATTTTAATTGTCTGTTGAATGTTTATTTGTATGTCTTTAATTGTGATCGAAAAATAATCCACACCATAGACCTTTAGAAAGAGACCATCTGAAAATTTCAGCTCCATGAAGCATTGTCTCTTTCGCATAATAGCCAAGAACGAAGAACGGGACGTTTAAGTTGAAAAAACTATTTTTTTCTTAAAAATCGATACACTATGTTATTAATTTTAAAAGTCCTTTGAATGATTAAAATTTAAACCTTAAAATTTAATGGTCAAGGAGAAAACGCTTGCAAAATACTAGATGATATTAAATGTCTTGATAATAAGTTAATATTAACCGTACTTGAAATGCATTTCATAGACTAGTTAGTGAATGTGGTAGCTGTATATATATCTAATGTTGAAACATACAAAATGCAATATAAATGTATGTATATTATGAGAAATATAATTATTGACAATGTGTTTTGTATTTCTATTAATTCGACCAAACTCACAGCTTAATTAAATGTTTTTTTTTTTATCTTTACTTTTTAAATGTATCATTTACCCAACAAACTATAAGCTTTGTAGGTAACTAGCATAGTATATTAATGAATATAAATATTCAAAAATGTAACGAATAAAAAATAAATACTATTAGGTAAAACAGATAATAAGTAAATGTAGAAAAAACATTTATTTTTTATTAACAAAAATACAATTTTTGAAATACAATTTTTAAGTTTAAGCCAAAGTTAAAGATTAAAAGGAGATAAACTATCAAAAAATTATTAAAAAACCGTTTCGCGAGACCTTGATAAGAATAATAGACGCCGCGCCGTTAGCCGCTTTTTTGTTCGCTGTTCAATGAGCAATTCCGCGTGATTTGCAGTCGGTAATGTTATAGTGTGTTCACGCTGCGCATTGTGAACAACCGAAATTATAACGTTTGACCCGCCTCCCGCCGCCCGCCGCCCGCCGACGACCGACAGAGGTGCTTAAACTATCAGTTTTTTTAATAGTTTTATGCCAGAATACTGAAATGCAACTTAAATTTAAGTTCAACTTAAACCGGTCCGATTTGACGGTTCGCCATACAATTCTGTTAAAATTACGAGTCTTGACGTATTTGGCCGTTAATGTTTCTAAAGGTAGGTCTACGTCAATTGGCGATTCTACTAAGGTACTTTTTTACAAGGGATTTTTTTCTAAGATTGGTAATATCCTCTAGGAAATTAAATTAAACTTAATTGATATAGCCTGTATACAAGTTAATGAAAAACCTTTCAAATAACAACTCATGTGTCTGCAAAACATATTAAGTTAATTTCCCGCTTATGTAATCATTAAAGTATCAGCAAATGTCAAATAGGTTCTGACTAATTATACAATAAAGTATCCGTTATCAAAGTCAGTCTCAAACATAACTTTAAGTATCTTGATAGTATCCCAATATAATAAAATATTTAAGTCCAACGACCGATATAATAGATGTGCCTCGAGTCTTAAATAAAAATACATTTTTGAAATAATTATAAAGCTTATAAAAATATTGAGAACCCGCGCTCACATCACGCGGGTAATCGGAGAGTTTGCGAGAACAATGATAATTATCGAGTATAATAATGTACGAGTCACTCGCACTGCGCTTTTGTACCGGAAACGGGTGTGACTTGAACCCCTAACTCCGAACTCTGATTCGAGCTGCTCCACCTTCCCGCTTAATAATATGCTCAAAATCACGTTAATAGCTTGGAGAGTCTGTACGTTGAAGTGGCAGTGAGCTAGGGACTGTTGTCGAATGTCTGACAGTCGCTAGAGTAGTCTCCGTGTGAAATAGTCGGATTGGTAAGCGTAGTAGAGGGCCCAGCTTAAGAGACTCATGACCTGAAAAAGATTGGTTGGCTAGGACTGGATGCAGAAGGAAAAGAAAGGTTTAGCTTGTCCTGGGTGATCTTACATCTTAATAACTGGTGGTACCTAATACCTTACTAATGATCTAACATCCAGCAGTGAAAGGGTAGGCTGAGATGATTGATTTGTACATAACAATTTATTTCTTCGCAATAAATGCATGGTTAATTTTATTGATGACTAGCTGACCGGGCAGGCTACGTACTGCTTCAATTAATAACAATAATTTGTATGGGAAATAGAAAAGGGCTGTTTTTATGGATTTCCCAGCGATTATTTTAATTTCTTCTACCTTTTAAACCTTCCTTAACCCTCCACGAATATTTCAACACCGAGATAAGATAAATCCGTTCAGCTATTCTCGAGGTTTAGCGAGATAAACAAACAGCAATTCATTTTTATTTATACAGATATTATAGTGGATATTCAGAAGGTGAGTTAGGACAAATGTGAAACCTTTTTGCTTATATTGTTTGGTCACATAAGTATCAATTGAATAATTATTCAAAACAATGAATAACTGTTGTAATAAAAGAGTTGACGTGAATTAATAACGCTATGATATAATGGTCATAAGGTCACCTTTTAGACAGTTTTTAAGCTTCCTTCGTGAAAAAATAGGAAAAAAATATATTTTCTATTTAAGTGTGAGGTCTAATTTTTGTTAAGAACCTTCCTCAATGATTTAACCATAACTAATTTGCCTAAGTATAGCTAAAAAGCTAATGTAAATCTAGGTATTTAATTAGTAAAAACCAATTAATAATATCATATTCTTGCCTTATAAATCAAAATCAATTTATTTACAGATAAAAAAAAAACTACTAACTCCTACTAATTTTCACATGTTTATCTCAACTATAAAAATATATTATTCATAGTTTACGTTTTCACTGACCACCTTTAAACAGTCTACCACTTCACCTGAGTAAGCCCACCCACTCGACAGAGCCAGTAGCTTCAAAAGTAGCTGCGTGTGTGTGACAAGCAATTATCAGCGGTTTTGTGGAGTTCGTGATAAGCTGTCTGCACACCGGAGAGGGTTCTAACTTATATCCTGGTTCTCGGTTCAGCTATTTAAAGTCCGCACCAACTCATTTTAACTGTCAGTCAATTTTGAGTTAGATAATAAATAAATAAATATTTTCAGGTCATTTATACACATCGCCATCTAGTTCCAAGCTAAGCCGAAGCTTGTGTTATGGCAACTAGATAACGGAATAAATTACATATACATAATACATACATACAATACATAGCAACACCCACCCCAGAAAAATATAAATGTAAATTACAAATATATTTTTCCGGTGTGGGGATCGAACCTACGACCCTTCGCGCAAATAGCAGTTGTGCTACCACTGCGCCAAGCGGTCGTCGCCAAGATCATAGTGTTCGATTAACTTTTGTTCATTACAGAATAAATTGTGTTTGTTTTTAGATGTAAATAATAACTCTTGTTGTCTCTTGCGATTGGTTTAAGATCTAGAGTGATATCTGTTGTGGTATGCAGTACTAAAGTACAAAATAATAACATTTCCTTATATGTAATATATTCGTTATCTAGTTGCCATAACACAAGCTCTAGCAGAGAACGTGGGACTAGAAGGCGCTATGAACAAATAATTAATCGTCTTGAAGCAGGAACTTCTTATTTCGTGGAACAATTCATTACAATAAATAAGAACCGTTTTCATTACTTTATTTTGCCTTACATCAGCGCCTCACGTTACTAATCGTGTAGTTACGGGCATAAAGAGTATCCTTTGTGTTACTCTAGAATCTAATCTACCTACACACTAAATTTCCACCAAAATAATTAAGTAGTTTTTGCGTGAAAGACGTAAGAAACAAACATACCTAAAACACTACGTACTATTCCTTCAATAACATTAGTTGTATTCATATCCTGTGTATGAGTAATTATTACAAATAATAAAATTTCGTAGTCTTGAAACACAAATTCATTTCCAAACAAAACAACTAAACAGATGTAAAGTATTAAACACTTAGCATGAAGCGAGCCGCAATTGCTAAACAATAAAATATCAATCAAAAGTTAAGCCTGATGCGAGTTGAGGGTCCGTTATGAGGAGCATATTGCTGGGTTTTTACCCCTCAGGGCTGGGGAGGGAACGATCACGCCGCCGGCAAAGAGTTTGCGCAGATACTGCACGAACTCTTTGCCACTGATTAAATTATATAATACCTATAGTTTAAACCAAAAAAGTTTTAAACGGTTCTATGAGTTGTTGAAAAAATATAATAAATTATGTTCATTTTAAGCTTTTTTTTATATGGATTGCGGTACCCAAAAAAGTATAAATTTTCTTTACTTTTCGTACACTTTCTATTATACATATAAGGAATAAAAGGAATAAGGAAAAGTTATGTCGTACTACCTATAGTAAGTGCTACGTAAAAATGTGGTTTGCTTTATAAAAAAATCGAAAATCACAAAATCGCAAATAATCACGAAAACAGGTTAAATCGATAGACACAAGAAAAAAATACATTACTTTTATCAATGTGGAATTTTCATAATTCATACGTCATCATGTCCAGGTTCAAGGTGACAGACATTCAAATTAAGTATTAAATTGTTTCTCTATATAAAAATAAAAATAATTATTAATCAAATATATATTTTAACTACGTTAAAGACAAGCCTTTGTATAATATTTGACGTACCACCTGTAAAACTTAATCTATGACAATGTTATGATTTTCCACAACACTCGTGTTTTATATGATTTATCAAACAAAGTTTATTACCATCGATGCCGAGGGTCACTCCACGGCCATTAAGAAACAAATCAGTTGCTATTATTAATACATCCTGCATTAATTTGATCGGGTTGAGATTGGTTTGACTAATCGAATCATTGTGCCTGCATGGGGGCTTGGGGACCATTGTTCTAACATTATTGGCTCTTGATTTAAATAGAGTCTTGTTTAAAAGATGTTTTAAAAAATACCTACCTAGTGAGAAAGTGATTTCAAAATGCCAGATATTGGTGTAACTTCTACCTAAGACAGATCTAAAGAATAGCATTTTATGAAAGAGTTTTAACGAAAATTGTTTTTTATATTGTTTACTAAAACTACGGGACATACTTTTATATACATATTAATGTAGGTAATTGTTAATGTTTTTTTAAATAATTTATTTTTAAAAGGCTTCGTAACTACTATTATATTTTTGGATATTTATTTATTGAAACCAACTGGTTAGTATATTTATTAATAAGCTAGCTGCCTGAACCGACTTCGTCCACAACCTACCTTTTATACCTACCCTAAACCCTACACAATTTTCTTTGCTCCAGAACCGTCCTCCTACTTTAAGAAATATTCTGAAGAAAGAATTATTAACATCGGTTCAGTTATTATCGAGTTATAACACTTAGCAACACATTTGGCGATTCATTTTTATATTATAGATAAAGAATGCTTTCGTAGAGAAACATCGCTATTATCAAATAAAGCGAAATAAGCCTCTTCACACTCGAATGAAATATCTAATATATTGTGCAAAACAGAGTTTTTCCACAATTCCGTACAATGGTGTAATCTGTGTCCTCGGGACAATGGCGGTAAGCCTATTAGCGGGCGGAAACGCGTGATGACCCTAGTCTCAGCTTATTTGTGATTGTCGACAATATCTATTAGGTACAGATGTTTGGGAACTTATTATATGTTATACAGTTGTTATTTTGTTTATTCTTTAGGTTATTAATAGTAAATGTTAATAGTCACACTAATTTAAAATGCAGTAATCACCATTTAAAAATTGAGTTTAGACATTCTAAGGTCATAAGAGACGCATGAGGTTACCGAATTGATTTAGATTTAGTTACCAAGGTAAGGTTACCTTTGTAGATAATTGGGGGTCCAATTAATTAGATTACTTATAGGATTACCTACCATATCAATGCTACGTAAAATAAAAAGATTTTTGTAAAAACAAAAACCAAAAAGACAAAAGTTGTCAATTGAAGATGAGCGAGTTCTGAAATGTAGCTCGAAAATTGATATTTAGAAATTTAACAACGGTTATAGTGGCGGTACATTTAAATAACAAATAGTTACCTATTAATTTTTCACTTATAACGATTTTTAGAACTTCGAAATAGCACATTAAAGTGATCTTATAATTTATAAATATGTTAGTTAGTTTTTATATCCTTAACGCAATGAGAACTAAACGAACTTGAAAGGACTTTCTTCCTTTCCGCCAACAAAAATAGAATCTTTAAAGGATACTTCCTATATAATCTGTGCAATTCTATACAACGATTTCTTGCATAACTTTTTGCGCAGAATTAACACGGACATCTTTGTGTGGCGGAAGCTGTATTATATCGGACTTACTTGGTATTACTATGTAAGTATGTGTAATCATCAGACAATACCCGGGGCGGGATACAAACTGTTTACAATAGACAGTATGCTGTAATTACGTCTTAATAAATTTTATGAGACTATATGTAGATATTATTTTTTATTTTTTATAGATATATCATGAGAAAATATACGATAAATCGAATAATTATAGTTTAAATACTTCTTATATGTTCAAGTTATAGTAAAATTTAAGCGTGTCCCGAATTACTTTAATGATTTTGGTAATGTTCATGATGGAATTGATTTTTTGATAGCGTCATCTTTTATTTCAAAGAAATATTCATCAAATATGATTTATAGGTAGGTCAACTAATCTAACCTAGTGTGTTGTACCTACATTTGATTACAAATATAATTCAGGAATTATACCTATCAAAAAGCTACAAAATATGGTATAGGTACCTACAGTACATATCGATGTACCGACTAAACGTACTAATCTGTTTTTACATCCAAACGTGTAGATAATCCTTCCTCTCAAATGTCTTTATCACGCCGTCTGGATCAATTCTTTCGAGTCGGAACTTTGCAAAGGTTTAACGAATGGAATTCTCTGAAATTCGGAAGCAAAGATTCCAAGGCCAGCTGACAATGGCATATTGTAGTGAGACAAGTTTGTGGGTGTCGACGAATCAATTCGAGAGGTGTTAGCGAAGGATTACGCGTTTTTCGACAGACCACAGATTAGGCGAGTGTGCTACCGTGGCTTTGATTGTCATTGTTAGACCGAACGATGTCTATTGATCCGTGATTAACTGACTGAATAATGCGGGGATGAAAAGGAATTACATAAAGTTTTGTAGTAATTTTGTAAAACTTTAACTATCTGTTTAGATTGATTTATAAGTTGATTGTTGTAATTGGAGAATGTTTAAAAATAGTACGTCTTACATTCTTTATAATTACTTTTTGCTGTGGGAATTCTCATAGGTTCTTCTCATACCTATCTATGGATGTTGGAGAAAGGAAACACGAGTTAATTCAGACCTCTACCGACCAAAACTTGAGTGCTTTCTTACCGCACTTGTAGAAGAGTCTGCGAAGGCGCCCGTGACCCCTACTTTCTGCAATAACGAGAAACACAGTGGAGATTTGCTCTAAAAAATCCGACGTAATCTATAGTTTCACAACCCATGCCCATTCATTGGAAAGTGGACCTGGTAATTTACGACTTCCACTCAATTCAAAAAGTCGAAAATAAGTCACTTTCGCTATATCCGTAATTTTTCTCTAAAGGGCAATAAATATCAAAAACTATAGTAACAGCTCTCCTCCAATCATAATAGTCTTCATTATCACACATTTGTCAAACAATAACTGTTTAGTAGGTACGTCCGTCAAGCCTTACCGCTTCGAACTAATCCGATTATTTGCATCTCATAAAGGTTCTGCTCAAAGGCTGTGCCGCGGAAGTATCTGCGGAAGCTGTATTGTGCAAGGTTTCGTGAAATACGTACTATTGGTGACATTATTATAAATTTTATTAGTTCGTAGTTTGCCGTTCGCAAAGTTAGTTTTCTAGACTGCGTTACCGAGCATTAATACGGAAAAGAGAAAGGATTTGTGACAAAAGGGAATAAGGGATCCTGCCCATTTGATACAGCTGAAGATTGTTCTGAATCCATGAAAGTTTTTTTGGATACCACAGCAATATCCTAGATGTACATTTAAGGGATTGTATGACGATAATGGAAGGTTAGATACCTAGGTTTGTATAATTTACGCATTTAATAGTGCTTTTACTTGCGGCTTCACTCGTGTTTTATTTAAAGCGCAAAAAACATAAGGGTTGTTTCTTTCTCATTATCTAAAATAAATCATTTATCTAAAAGATATCCATATTGTTACAACAAAATATGTTACTATTTAAATATTAGATATTAGCAGTTTATTATTTTGCGCAAATATTTGGGATAATTTCAACTGTTTGTTCAAATTAATTGTTCAAACAGCGGTCCGCGGGGGCGCATATGTCGCCTCTGTGACGTAGGGTTAAATATCTTTGCTTTGATATTATATCCTTTATAATAGATTTTCCTAGTTCTGATACAGGTATGTCGTGGGTTATTTTTATATCTTTAAAACATGCATATAATATATATACACACAAAATATATAATATTTCACTTTTATTAGATTTTTTCTAACAAGAAGTTGAGTTCTCGTATTGGCGACACTATTTAAGTATATAAACGTTAATATATTCCCACTCTCACTCTCCTACTTTTATCTCTTGTATTTTAGATTCTTTAGTTTTTCTTATTCTTTAACCGGCAGGGCGGTGTGGGCTGAAACACTGGCTTAGTTAGGTACCCACTATAAACAATTTTTAAAGTAATTTTAATCCGTAGATAGAAAAGTATTTAATATCCTGCATATGTATCTCGGCTTCCGATTCTTCCTTTATATTTAATAAACAGCTTCAGTATATCTACTGTTTTATAGAACACTTAAGGATGGTGTTACTATAAACAATCACATGACATGTATAATTGCAATAAACAAAAGCAATATCCGAGCACGTGTCCCGCGCGCCGCGGCGTCGTTGAGCACCGCATTTTAAATAAGCTATTATTTTGACGATTGTGTTAACAATCACCAATTATTACCTATAACAATCGTTTACTATATCATGTTTAAACAACTGAATATAGTGTGATGTATTTTTGAAAAGAAACGTTTGGTTGTCTTGACTCACAAATACGTAGGTAGTTAAAAATTTACCTACACGCTATGTTACAGTTACATTAGAAGGATACATTAGAATCACAATCATTATTACTTGATTACGATTTAGTTAAGGTATATCTAGTGTAGCAACTGATGCAGTGAGTTGTGCTGATGATATTTCTTCGCGAGCGTCGAGACAACATAATAATACTTACCTATGTAATACAACACTTCTCTTCTTTCCTTAAACAAGGGCACCTAAAACCGTAAATCCTAGAAGTTAAAATGAAACACCTAAGTCCGTGATATGTAGAAAAAATTATCAAGAAAATCATTAATTCTTTTATTTTCGGGTTGCCTGGAAGAAATAAATCACTTTAAGTGATAAGGTCGCCTTTTATACCTAAATTTAATTTAATTGTTTATTTTATGAGAAACCTTTGTGTAAGAAAGGGTTATCTAAGGTTAGTGTTTTTGTCGATAATCTACAGTGCCGATTTCGAAAAATTCTTCTTAAAACAATCGAGATTCGCTTTTTACTTTTAACAACGGTACTATAACGGACGCCTCTAAATATTTTTTAAAGGTTAACCTTTCACACATTACGCTTAAAATTAACTACCAGTATGATAATATCTAATAAGCAAGTAGCCGGCCGCGTGGCGCGCACGCGACACCGGGTGAAGCGCTATATTAGCGAAAAACACCCCTATAGAAGTGCTTTAACTTTGTTTATAGCAGTTAATATATCGATAAGTATCCTGGTAAATTTACTAGCGATGTTATTAGACCTTTTTGTACAAGTAGGGGGGAGTGGGGAAATCACGGACGGCGGGTAATGGCGATGGTAAGATTCGAACGTTGCTACCTATAGGTACTTATTTGGTTTTTAACTTGGGGATATTCTCGTAGTATTGAATGCCAGGGGGTAAGAAAACGGTTCTTAAACAGGAGTAGGTATGTAAATTATCTTTCTACGATTTAGTTATCTGAGTGAACTAGAAATTTAAAATATTGTAGATCTTGGAAATTTCAAAATAGCAAAATATTGCGACAATCAATAATAGGTATAGGTAATAATATAAATATAGAAAATACATGATGTTTGATGTACCTACCTAGTACTTAGGTACTAACATGAGGTTCGAGAGGCCACAGTCTGTTGCTAACTTAAATCTATCTGATGACAATTTCGCGATGCATCCTCAAACTGCAGACGACAAAGGCTTTAAACTATTTTATTTGAAACATAATAAGGTTGAAAATCGATTGCAGTGTAGTGGAGTGATAGCGATCGTATACGGGCGGTCGAAATTACCTGCAAATTGAAGTGTTTCGCTTTATTGGCGTTTATTGGTTAATTCAAATTGCACAAGATTGCAGTCTATGTACCTATGTAGTGAGGACTGAAGTGATCTTAGGGGTCTAGGTTAGATTGTCTAAGTCTTATATCACAAGTCTAACAAGGTTTGACATATAGGTACAGATTACAGTATAAAAAGTATCTCCAATTGTGTTCCAGGACCTCATTCTTCACATGATGGCTTGGTGTAGACAGTAAACATAATGTTATAGCGACAAATGATGTTTTGCTGGATATATATCTAGGATTTGTATATAACATTCTGTCTTTGTATAACCTTATTTGATCTTATTAGACAACTAGTAACGTTAACACAATTAAGGCAACCTTGAGGATTTGCAATATTTCGGGCGAGCGTGACTCCCGCCTGCTGAACATCCAAGAACAGCCAAGGACCTCAGAAATTCGTTGTTTACCTTAGAAAGGAGGAAAAGGAAATGATTTCCAACAAAGGGAAATAAATGAGGTCAGGAAGATAAATATCAGTCCAAGAAATTCAACCAGATAGGAAAGATCAAGATATACCTACCATACCTACTCTCAAAAGCCTTCATCCACGAGGAACCAACTAACTAAAAAGAATCGGTTATAATACTTCTAGAACTTTTTAATAAAATATAGATAGATCTATTCTTAGAATTAAGATGTAATTAGTCTTAAGTCGAACACAAATAATAGGTAAACCTTCCTATTGTTTTACAATTTAATTTAATAGATATCATCCAGCGACTTCATAAATCTATATTTACATATATAATAAATTATAGTTTAAAAAAACTAAAAAACCACGCTTTTATAGCTAATCGAACTAAAAAGTAGAAAATTTGATATTGGGAAACTGTTATTAAATTATTGCATTGTCATCGGCCCTTAATACGTGTGCAAAGTTTCAAATTAATCGAACTTCTGGAAATCGGTCAAATTTATGCTCAAAGATTCCATTACATAGATACAACCCAAGCTAATATAAAGCGTGGTAAAAATGAAACCCCGATTTCCGTTGTCACGACATAACACGAAAGCGGCTTGACTGATTTTTTTTTGTATTTGTTATTATTAGGAGAAGGTTCTTATGTGAGAAAAGATTAGTACTAGGTATATTACACTTTTTTTATATTTCATGATTATAGGGCGATACGAAGTTCGCCGGGTCAGCTAGTATAACAATAAAAAGGAAACTACCAAACACGTATAGTTAAACAGGGAAATGAACCAAGTTACACAGATTACGCAAATAGGCATGTCGGCGGAGGGCGAGTTAACAAATATTTGTCGCTCGTAATCATTCTGGGAGGCTGGGACTAACTGACGCACTGCTATTGTGTCTTGAAGATTTTTTGCGATCACGTTTGACATAATATATATCGGAGCAGATGGACAAAAAGAATAATCAAGATAATGAAAACTCCCTACCTCCTTGGTTTATTACAATGTTTAAATTCAAACTTAAAAAGAATTGTGTGGAATTTGTCAGTTGCTATAAAAACATCAGCATTGTGAAAAATAACCAGATATTGAATAAATAGTAAGTAATCAAGATTACACACCGTTATTATGATACTCTGAAGTTTTACTTATTAAGAACCTTAGAAAGAGCCATCATGAATCAAACAATCACTACCTCGGATTCACTACAACTAGGTACTACGACGACACCCTCTGCGACATATCTATAAATAAATTACGTGTCACGTTGTTTGTCCGCGATTCACTCCTAAACTACTGAACCGATTTTACATTAAATTGGCACACCGTGTGCAGTTTCATCTAACTTAAAAGATAGCTTACATCATAATATATGCGGGCGGGTCTAATGTCTTATAATTTTTTTTTCTAATTTACGTAATGGTAATTTGGTAAGAGGCTAACTCCGACAATAAACAGTTGCAAAGTTAAGTCCTTTAAAACAGGGAATAAGAAAATAATTAACAAATAGTAATACCTACGGAATACAATAAATTTCTTCCGGCGGGATAATTGCTTTTAAAAAGAAAACGACTTCAGAATCTGTATAGTGGTTGCTAACAGAATATAGTATATTTGTAGATCATTCAGTTAGATTTAGCCTACATGTGATCGTCTGCTATTTAAAGTGTTTGATACTGAAGATATTTATAGTTCGCTATGTAAGCGTTAGTATTATATTTCCTGTGGTAAAATAAGGTTATGTATTTATTTATTTATTTTACCCTTTATTACAACAAAGGCTAAACAACTAGACAAACAAAATAAATTCACATGTAAGATTGATATTTTCCTTTCGCCTAGTTCAATAAAGACATTAAAATGAAGGGGTCATTAATGTATTTTATGAATAACGTTATGATACTTAAAGACGTTATGATACTTAAAGACTTATGTCCATAGTTTTAAATTTTTCTTGATAGAGTTTTATTTTACATTTTTTTTAACATTTTGTAAAAGGAAAGTGGCATTAGAAAAATTGAGAGGGACGTTAGAAAAGTTAAAGCTATGACATGGAGGATAGGTACGAAATAAAGGGTTCGGGGATGATTTATAGATATAAGAAGCTCTCAATTATCGAATGAATAAAATACTAATTCTAGTGAGGCCAAATTTAGCCGGAGTCCTGATGGCTTGCAATTTGAAACAACATTTTAACGTAGCTCTTTTTATTGTAATTTCAACTATTCTAGCTAGACTACTTTGTAAATTGTCCACCGTCAAAAAAAATGCTACTTAATAAAGAATATTTTAATTATTAATAACAATAATTAAACCTACACTTTTATCTACCCGTCCTTTATCTAGTATCTAGATTCTACATAGGATAATTAATGATACATTTTTAGGTTGCCTGGAAGAAATCCCTTCAAGTGATAAAGCCACCCTATATACCTAAATTAATTGTGTGTTTAGTATTAATAATACTTAGTATCTAAGTAACTAGCAATACCTATAGTCTATCTAGTAACTACCTATAATAACTAGGTAGGCAGGTGTGAAATAGGCTAAGCCTACGGAGCTTTTTAAAGCAAGAAAGTAGTCGTATTCTTCTAGTGTTCAAATCTTAACATTATTTTATAATCTGTTTGCGTTGTTTTTACGAGCATGAAATAATAACGTAGTCTTAAAGAAGAATGTCGATCCTCAAATCGATTCGTCTACAACTCACTATACTGCCTACTGTACTACTAAGTATGTCTACGAAAGCTATATCTATTATAAGTGCCTACTAAGCGAAATTAATTAATCATATGTATTTATATAACAACAGGCACCAGGCTTACATAAGTACAAGTTACATATGCGGCGCAAAAGGGCGGTCATCAATGATTCACAAGCAACACTGAGTACCCATGCCTAGCTCTGTTTAACTCACACAATTTATATAAATCCATCTCCCTCGCACTTTCTATAGGTATTGCGCTTTCGGCCGCCACCTACAGTCGTCTCTGTCTAACACGTTCGCACAGGGTATGTTACCTCTCCCTCGCTCTCATTAGGTTAGTCGGAGCATGTTTGCACGACGCTTGCCAGTCGCATTTTGTGTTTTGAACTTGGGTACAGAGTAGGGAGTAATAGAGTCATTGAGGCTCTTTTAATTTTTTTTTAATATTGAGATTAATTAAACCTTAATATTGATTTGAAGAGACACAGAATGTTATATATAATTTTGAGGGATTTAATATTAGGTACCTAGACAAAACATGATCTTAGATAATGATATTATATCTACAGAAATATCAAGGTGTTTGTGGATTAAAAATATTATGTAGTTATAAAACACTTGTGGTATATAGTTATTTACTATTTATTATTTTTTGAGCTATTTAATAAAGATACAGTTTAACATAGGTAATGTACCTATTTACTTAAAGAGGATTTCACAATAAAAATGCAATAAATTCTCCTTAAATATCTCCTTAAATGTACAAGGTACATAAAATAAGATCAATCTTGATTATTTAAGGCCTTATATTATGGTGAAGTAGAGGTAGGCTCGGTTTTATTTTAGCTTCGATCAACTGATAGTATAAAACCACTAACTCTACTCCGAACTCAATTTTCGTCGACTTTGATTCGTTTCGAAACACTTTTTGAGCGACTTATGAAAATAAAATCTTTTTTGTTTACGTTTCAATAACAATACTGATTTCCATAACGGCAAACGGTATCAAATCTTTTCGATATCGACGACGATTGCGTGCGGAGTAGAGCTTCATCATGCGATGTCGTGTCTTTATCTATACCAATATATAAAGAAGTAAGGTTTGTGTGCTTGTTAAGTTGTAAGGTCGCCTTAGTAGGGTAAAAGTGGGATAGATGCCCTAGGAGGATAGACGCCGCACCTTAAAAAAAGAGTATTTAAAACCAAATTCACGATCTAGTACCAAGTTCTTCGGACAGATCTCGCCCCCACAGCTCGACCCCGCACGCGCTTCGCCAGGACTGCACGCGTTGCCGCTTGAGTTAAAAAAACGTTACAAAATTTTATCGCGCTTGCATGATTCTTGTGACAGTGACATTTTGACGTGTTCAGAACTTTCGTTTTCGAAGGTAAGTTTTAAGTATGTATTGTTATTTAAATAGTATGTATCATTTATATTTATGGTGTGTTTATAAAATTACGAAATTATTTAAGTATTTTTATTTATTTGCGGGGGCGTCTATCCCTACTAAAAAGGATAGAGGCCCCACTATTGACTGAGTATAGACGCCCTTACAGGCATATATCCTCTATGACTTATTCACAGGTACCTACTTAGGCTATACCTAGGTAAGATTTTTTTAAATAACGTACCTATCTAGTTAATATGCAACTTAGTAGGGAAATTGACTTTCCAGTTTATTTATTGTCGTATTTCACTGTACTTGTAAAAAATAATGCAGCGTATCACCTAATTTCATTTTTTATTTTAGACAAAATGCCGCGAAAATATAAAAGGAAAATAACCGTTCGTGCTGCTTGGTCTGAAGAAGCCCTTTGCAAAACTGTAAAAGATGTGGACACAAGAAGAAGCTTGCAGCTCTAAAAGCTAACCTGGCCAAAGTGAATTTAAAGAAGAAGTAACCTGGCCAAAGTAAACAGTGTCTCTATATTTGTTGATTATTTGAAAATTTTGATTACTGTTATTTTGACGGATTTGTTTTAAGTTTTATTATTCCTAAATTTAGTTCTGTAAGGTTTTTAATCATTTTTAATAGACGTTTATAAGTTGCTAAGTTTACCCAAAGAATGATTGAAAGACTGAGCCTTTTGTTCCTATAAAAGTGCCATTTACTTCAGTTTTACGGTACCTATATTTGGATAAGAAAACTTTATAATATATTATTGCAAATAAGAAAGCAAATAAACATTTTATTTAATTTTCTACTATTTTTTTTTATAACGGAGGCATCTATCCCATTGTAGGGCATCTATACTCATGTCGAAATTTTGCCAGGGGCAACTACCCCATGCAGTAGGCGTCTATCCTCAAACAACAAGTTTTTTTAAGAGCCGAATATCTACAAATCTACGGTATGCATTGAATAATGATATGAGTAGATAGTAAGTATAAGGACTATAGTTGTTACAAATAGTGAACTCACTCGAATAGTGCTTTAAAAAAAAAGTTATAGCCAGCTTACAAAAAGTGGGGCATCTATCCCACTTTTACCCTAAATCAAAAAACTCTTTCATGGGGCAGGGTATACTGTTCTATAATAAGCTTCCTAAGAGCGTCAAGGATCTGACTTATTCCAAGTTTAGAAGCTTTGTTAAAAAATGTCTAATTAAAAAGGCGTACTATACATTAAATGAATATGTTGAATACAAAAACGCTTGGAATGATATTTCTTAACGCTCGTGTGACGGTGACCCTTTTTCATGTATAATTTCATTAATATTATAATAGTCGAATTTTTGTTTATATTTAGATACAATTGTATGGTCTTAGGTATTTTAAAAAGAGCGACTATCAGAGTTTCTTGCCGGTTCTTCTCTGTAGAAACTGCCTTCCGAACCGGTGGTAAATGTTTTGTAATACCATGACGATTCAAAAGTGTTACCTACTTTATGTAGCCTAATTGAATAAAGATACTTTTGACTTTGACTTTGACTTTGACTAAGGGGTAATCTCGGGAGCTACTGAACCGATTTTAAAAATCTTTCACCAATAGAAAGCCACATTATTGCTCAGTGTGATAGGCTATATAAAAATAGATTGTTAACATTATGCCCAGCGAAGTGGGCACGGGTCAGCTAGATATTTACAGATATAATGTCTTTGCGTTTCGATTAGCTGTTCCACTAGCCACGTAGGTATATGCGCAATGCATTGTTGCTGATGTCCAAAAATTATTTTCCATAAATATCTTAATCATATTAGATAATGATTATTTATGGACTAAAGAAGGGTGTTGTACCTACAGACAATTGGGTATAACTTTACTAATATGTGATGTATATTCTTATACCTAAATAAATAAACAAGCAAGACATCTTACTTTAAAGTGCCAGTTAGTATTGGTTATAACAATGAACATTGAACAGTTACATTTTACTATATTTAAACATACCGTTGTACGTCTGTAGTGCTGTACCTAAAATAAAAACTAGTCTATAATGGGTAGACTAATGCGATTCGTGAGTCTGTCTGTCATCAACTAAATAAACAATATTATGTACCTAACCGTAACCGTCCGAGCTGTACGCAATAATCAAGTAGATAATAAGACGTTTAGCGATCACACTCACAGACAAACTGTGAAAACAGTTTTGTGCGGCTCTGTTTTAGCTCACAAGATGACTGTAAAAAAAGTTCTTATTAAATGAATTTAAAAAAAAGATTGGCGAAGACGAGGTTTCAGTCAGTTTGATATAATTCATTGTCCTCTGCAGGTTGTTTTTTAATTTATTTATTTATCATGTCATTTAAAATATAAAGTGACCACATTTCTACTGAACCAGTAAAAATAATAAATACTTACTATATAAACAGTCGGGTCTTCCCATTTACATGTATCTGACTACAAAATAATACATTATGTACCTATCTATAATAGAAGAAAAATATTGAAGAGAAACGAAACTATATCTGCGCCGAAAAATCTCGTATGGCAATACCAAGATCGGTGCAAGGTTTTTGACTTTTAAAGGATTAGTGACATCTTCAGGCAATAATAACATTCGTCTTCCCCCTTGGAACTAGATAAAAGGTATCTAAATTCTAAAACTCCAGCTAGGATATTGTAATAAGGTGTGCTAATAGATGTCGCTTTATTGAATGGTACTCATCTTAACCAACAGATGGCGCTCTATGATATTTTACGTCTAAAGTGTTTGGCTCACAGAAGATAGCCCCGCAAAAATAATTTTTTTTCTAATTTTCAACTATTTTA
>JADANM010005856.1:5824631-5868376 GCA_026213755.1 Eurema hecabe | reverse complement strand
GCAATGTAATCGTTGTTTTCGTTTCTATGTGGGGTGAATAAGGAAAATATTGTACAACTACTGCGATTTCAATATTTCAATAATTCATACGACATCACGTTCTCAAGCACCTTGGAAGGCGGGCAGATGTTTTTCTTGACAATAATAAATTCCAAGATTTAATCTCAGTCTTTCAGAAGAAAATTACAATGATTTAATACTAAAATAATTGTTGTTAAAATACTAACAGAAAGAAGATATCGTAAAGATTACACATTAGATAAAACAAAAGAGACAAGTAGTAATTTTCTAAAACAAGACACAATTGAAGCTAATGACAACATGTGAAAATGAGTAGAAAACTCTAAAGAATAGTATGTAGCTGGGACGCTAGAAGCTGTTCTTACATCTGAACTTAACAAAGACACAGAGACGGGAGACAATAGGAGTGCAGAAAGCTTGATGAGTATCGATCGTGGACCGAGCACGGATGCCGGGCGCACAGATACGGAAATAGAAATGAATTTATTGGAAACAACGGGTAACGTTAGAGATATTCAAATGAATACAATGTGATACAAAATATTCAATTATTCCAATGTTCCCTCCAATTTAACACAGCGTACGTTTTGTTCGTTTGTAAGATGATATTGCTGAATGTTGTTTGTGTTTAACGAACATTCTCGAACCGTTATTCAAGCAAATATATTCTACTAACAATAGATATAGTATGACAAAATGTCTCCTTAAGTATTATAAGATTTCTGAAACTTTATGTAAAAAAACTATATATGTAAGTAAAATTCTCCATAACGTACAACTTTATTTTTAGAAATGATACTCAAACGGAAATAACGTAAATAAATTATTAACATGAAAATAATAGAAAGCAACCGGTGCGGAACAGCAGGTGTTGTGACAGATATGTTATTGAGAACAATAAAAAATTTATGCCGATATAAAATACGTAAAACGTGACACTCGTACATGACTGAAATACGTTTGCGATCGCATGTTCTTAAATAGAACATTCAACACTAAAATTATATGAGTGGCAATATTTATAGCAATCTACTCTTTATATGCATGCTAAGATATTATATATAACAACTTGGTTTAATAAATCAACTAGTCGCCCAGCAGATCCAGCATTAATATAAACATTTATATTAAAGAAAAATTTCTTAAGCACATTTGTGCAATAGACGATGACGATTTAAATTTGTTCAGACATTAATAAATATGATCAGACATCATAATATTCTTTATTCAAGTTGTAACGGTCAAAAAATTCGATTTCTTAAATTATAAGCCTGTTCAATAGATAAATGATTATTATGTATTGTATAGGGTAAGTCCAACTCATATGATAAAATAATGCTCATATTTTCAGCCATTTATTATTTAATGTAGAAATAGTATTTAACCAATTCGGATAAATTCGACTCAAAAGAAGTAACTGAAATTTTTAATAAAAATTAATATCAGAACTCTGAAAATGATCTCGTATTTATATCCAGTATAATTCGACGTATATATCCGTACGATGCCCCAATTTAGATATTCCAGTCGTGTGAACATCAAACTAACATAACTCTTCGTTTCCGACAAATATTGGACGCGTTATAAAATATCCCATCAAAGGAGTTGCCAACGGCAATAAATTTTAAAATTCAATAAAAATATCGCTTTGTAAGCGACCGACCGATCCGGGTGAGACCGAACCCGCATGATTCTTATTTCTACCATTTCAGAGTTGTTTTTCCGATGAAAAATGAAATGCTTCTTTGTCGTAAAGCATAAATGTATTGCACTTGAAATATTATTGCGGTGGAGCAGAGGATTTCTCTGGAGAAATCGCTGCTTATTCACCTCACTCGTAAACAGTGCGATAAGACATTTACCGTCGTATTTTGCATTCATGGAGCAATAAAATTTACTAATGTCTGCTTTGAGAGCTTGAGGGTTTTATGACTGTGGTTGCAACAGATCACTTTAGATTGGAACTTAAAGGACCCGTAATATTATCAGAAATATAAGGTATATATGGAAACATTTCACCATTGATCCGCGAGGTGAACAAATGAAACAAAATTGAGTTTGGCAAAAAAAACGGTCTACAACAAACTGTAATTAAAAATACGTATCAAAATAAAAGAGTATCGGTGAAAAATATTCACACAGAGGCAAACTTTATAAACGACAATTTTCTGTTTCAGCTAGTGGAATAGAACGCGAAAATAAAATAAAGTTATACGAGTACGCGGCGGAGTCGCGCGGTCCAATAATTCTGCGCCCGACATACGATAGGGCATTGTGAATGCATAAAGTTCTGATGTTGATTGCTCTTTCAAATGTATTGCTATAACAGTTTGGCACAGGCCGCGTTCATTTTATTGATTTGTTTTTAATGTCCAGCTTTAGGCCAACACGGGCGCACTATCGATTTCGCCGACGCCTATGCCTATGTAGAACTTGCATTGCATTAGGGTTCGACGTAGTAAAATACGAATACAACCTGGAGGTTCTTAAATTAAGTCTGTTGTAAATTTATTATTCAGTAGGTCTTGGAAAAGAAATCTAAAAGTATGATAGTCAAAAGATACGACCTATACAGAGTAGATTTTGTCCACTAAGCATATATGTTTTTATTTTTTGTATCTTACTATGATACTGTTCTAACTTTGATTCTGTAGCTTTAGAGCAATAAAATACACACTAGCGACTGACAATACACTAGCGACTTACCACAGTTCACCTGATATTAAGCGAAATGTATTCTACCACTGCATAACCATATGACTAACATTAGACTTGACATACCTCAAAGGGAGCCTCCCCATGGTGCTTGTTGTTCAGTATGAGGAAGGAACAGAGCGGTCCCCGAGCGCGGATGGCCGGCGTCACCTCCACCAGCGTCTCGTTCTCCCGGATCAGTCCATGGTACCCTTCATCGGGCTCCGCCAGTTCCAGGTAGGGGATATCTGGAACAACACTAGGTAATTAGACTAGTTGCATATACCATAGAAGATATAGGAATTATCCTTACATAAACGCCTAAAATAACACGTTGGTACGTTTATCTGACTGTCTCTGATAGATAAACTCAAAAAGATCTGCACGCTTTCCACTGATATATTTAGTTATTCTTGAAAAAGTTTAAGGTACCCTAGGATTAGTCTTGTAAAAAGGAATATTAAATAGGTAATAAGATTATGCTATTCATAGTATCGTTATAAGTTCTACAATTTAAAACTTAACAGATTAATTATTTACGTAAATCTTATTGGGGGGTGGGTTGAATTATGTATGTCGACCGCACACGTGGAGGCACTCGCAATTTGGACACCGGCCAGGCTGCGGCGACGTCGCAACACTAGGTGAATTAGTTCCTGATGAAATAAGCACACGTGCCGGGTCGGATGGCATTGTATTGTGGGCGCGCGTGGCTGGTCACCGCAAGGAGGTAGGCGTTTATGGCTCACAGATACTATGGATCTGATCTACGACGATAAATCAAGTGTGATTCAAGGATCATACTGTTTATGTCAATTTATCTTGAATGTTTTTGATAACCGCTTCGAGCAGAGATAACACAACTGCCTTCTGCGCTAAGAGTTGTAGGTTCAATTTATTCACTTATAGTTCACATCCTTCTCGGATCTGGGTGATGCTAGGTATTCACAAAAGGAAAATATGCAATATCTTCGTTATCTTGTTGCCATAACGCAAGCTCTGCTTAGGGAGAGACTAATAAATAAGTGTCCTGCAGTATTATAATTGTTGTAATATTTTTATATGGTCTATTGGCAAAGCCTTTGCTTTTCCTAATTTTTGTTTTCTGCTAATGCTTCGATATAAACACGAAAAAATTTATATGAATTTTATCAGACCATTTTCCTTTCATAAACAGCTGTTTTGACAGCAAAAGGCTTACACGATTTTAAATGTATTTTTTATATTATCACACCTCAGGTCATCTTATCAAAGCTCACAAAGATTTTTCAATAGGTATAGCGCACGCTTGTGTTCGGCAAAATATTTTTATATAAAATACCATCTTTTAAAAGCTTTGTCTATCAAACAAAGCATTCCTGGTGCATCTGCTCCTTCGCTATGACGCAATAATGAGGAATTTAAAATTTTTAAAAATATTATACATACAGACGAATTGAGAACCTCCTCCTTTTTTGAAGTCGGTTAATAAAAAGATATAGGTATGATACAAAATAGTGTTTTTAATTTCTTCTGAAGTATGTTCAGTTTCAACAAGGATACTTAATGGTTCCCTGTGTTTATAACCTATTTATTATATTTTATTTCAAACTTCTTTACAAAAACTCAATGTTAAGACAATATGTAATACCTATTGTATTTATATCAATATACTTTTACAGTAGACTACAGCCTACTATTACTGTGATATTTAACATTTTAAATATAAAATCAACTTCCGCAGTCGACTGTACCTACCCTAGCTATTATTCACTTTTCGAGCACGTTATTCGCAACCGATGCAAATGCAGTGGCCCATTAGAACCGAACGCTATTTCTGTTTGGATCACAAAGGCTAAATCATAGATTCGCGATCCATCGATCATAGAAACGTTGCAATCGGCCCTGTTTGTATCGACGATTGCATTAAACCAGTTTCAATATTTACATTTTTATATGCGATCTATCAATTTTCGTAGGGTTGCCACTTTATTAATAACGAGACTTCATTACTACTCATTGGATCCGCTATCTTACAACATTCTTACAGATAAAGTATTGCTATTGCTGATAAGAACAATTAAAGAATATAACAAACAGTGACTTCATTAGAGTGAACGTCTTTAAATGAAACGGTACGGAACCATCCTACGCGAGACCGTTTCGCGCTTGGCTAGTTTATTGTATTCTCCTTTTCTCGTTTGATTTAAACCAACAATGCTTTATTAACTAGTAACTATTTTAATTGAAGCTGGCTAATATTTTTGCGTTATTTACGACTTTTAGTTTAACAAATTAGTCTCTTTGGGAATAAAGTTTATTTAATTTGTTCAGCTTTTTTACATATATGTATGTACGTTCAATAAACGTGTAGGTTTGTTTTATTTGGCAAAAGAGACTTATAAATTTACTTCTACCTAATAATTTTACTGCTTATTTAATTTTATTACAATAGTATATATTTGCCGGGCGAATGCGTTGCCGGCCTTTATAATAGGAAGAAAGGACAGGAATTATGAAAAAAAGGAATAAAGGTGAGCGAGCAATAATCACAGTATCTTGTGTACAACAAAACCATTGGCAGATACTTCAACCCTTCATCACCTATCATCATTTTTCTTAAACGTTATCAAGTATAACATAAAACGCTCGACGCTCACTCAATCGAAGCAAGAAACGATTCGAATAGTAAAAGTGACCCGAATATCGAATCCGGATTTACGGCTAGGTCCTATCCGGATTATACGCCGGTTTGACGAATGTTCGAAAGGTTGTGGGTTGACGTCGTAAATTCCTTTGTAAGCGTTTGTTACTAAATAACTTAAGGCTGGCAACACTATCATTTATTATGATCGATGTGATCGGTTTGATAGTTGAGGGCTTTACAATCCTAGGAAATGTACCATGGCAAGTCTGATGTTAAGCAATATTAAATATTTTTTTTTTATGAAATAAGATAAACCGTTTTGTATCTATAAAATAAAACATAAAAAACTCTCTTTAAAGAAATCTACACCACACACACTAATACATGTACGTAAACAAAATAATACTTTTCTTATCGCAAAAATTCCTAACTGACAACCCTACGTTTACGATTCCGATAACCCACTTGTAGGACGACAGGGCGCGGAGAAAAAACAATGTTAGCGCTGTTTAAACATTCCAGTTTTCGCGACTAAAATAATTCTCCTTTTCCACGGTATCCCGTTATCACGCTTTGTTTGCTAAAGCCGTTTTAACAGACAACGGTCACGTGTAGAATGTATAAAATATTACATCGCACATCTAGTTCTTTAAAGTCATAAACGTCTTTATCTAAATTTTTCATTTGAGCGTATTAAAGATTTTTTTTTGACATAACTTTGCACTGAATGCAATAATGACAGTGGCGCTCTCTAACGTACAGTTTTTGAATTAAAAAAGAGATTTTTAAGCACTCAATGATTTCATGTAAAAGGGAAGTTTTGACAGTGTTTACTCCATTTTGGATTTTTGGACATTTATGACTTTTGAGAATTTTATTATTCGACGTTTAATAAATAATCTATTTAAACGAAATATGTCCTAAAGGTCATACAATCTTTTTGTAGTTTCCTTTCCCAAAACCTCTTGTATGGGGTCGTATTCTAAGCAATAGGGATAATTTCGAGTACAAACGGTTGAAAAGGAATCCATAAAAAAATATCTTTAAAAAATTTAGAGCATTTCAATAAAATCTTTTAGTCAAAATACTCAACCGTTTTGTTTCTTATTATCTAATAAAACAATACGAATACTTTTGAAATTTGAAAAAAAATCGAATTATAAATTTTATGACTCAACGGTTTTAGAAACAAAAATATGAGTTTACGTACAACTCATATAAACAATTTAATCACGACAATGACACGTAGAAACCCACGAGCCGGTCAAAAAGCCGATTACTCAGCGAAAGCCAAAAATTGAGATTTACGCGCGCGTAATAAATTTACGTTACGCGCCCTAACACGTTCGCGTAATTTAATAACGCGGCTACAATGGCCAATTAGAATGCTTGCCTCCGCATCACTTTTGTTCGTGAAAAACATTACGCAACGATTTGGGATTCGCGCGTTGCTTTTTATATTTTTTATTATACAATTATTTTATAATATAAACAAAACAGAATAATAATAAAATTATAACCTAATAAACTTATTCCTCATTAAAAATGTCTAATTAAAAAGACGTACTATTTAATAAATGAATATATTGTAAATAAAAACCCTAGGAATGATATTTCTTAACGCTCGTGGGACGGTGAATTTCTTTTTCATGTATAAATATTACAATAGTCGTTGTTTATATTTACAATTGTATGTTCCCTTTTTTTAATAAAGAGCGACTATCAGAGTTTTTTGCCGGTTCTTCTCTGTAGAAACTGCCTTCCGAACCGGTGGTAAATGTATTGTAAGACCATGACGATTCATAAGTGTTACTAAATGTAGCCTAACTGAATAAAGATACTTTTGACTTTGAATATCTATTTAATGTTTTTTTTTTATATTTCACAAAAACCTGACTATAAAACTGCAAGTGTGGGTTAAAAGTAAATGTCCCGGTCAGCGATAGTTTATGGACCATAAATTATACCGTTAGCTACGCACCACACCGTCTGCCGATGTGACGAAACATTATCTTATTGAACAAGTTTTATTTCTTTTATTTTATTCATCTATATAGTCTATACATATATAAAAATTGTCAATTTGCAACATTGAAAAAAAATTGTTTTTTTTAATTACTACATGCATATGGTAAACGGTATATGTACAAAAGACATATATGTTCTGACTCATCTCTGAAACAGCTGGATCAATTTTGACGGGATTTTTTGGTAGGTTTAATATTCCGGAGTTAAATATTCTGGAGGGCAATACATTAATTATGGGCCATAAAATATGGGAATATAATACTCCAGTGTCACGTGGTGCTTAACACGAAGTGCCTTTATAAGATTGGTACTTGGAGCTTAACTTGAGTGACTGAATATGTCCAGTAAGGACCACTCAAATGTAAGTTTACATTTACGGCTTTACGTGTCTTACGTCCGAGTATCATCAAATCTCGTGAGCTATTTCTTCTACCTTAGATTAAAGCTTTGTGATTCGGAAGGCCGTGTTTTAATATCTTGGAAGACAAAGGATAAAGAATCTCTGAGATACAATTCTGGAATATTCTATTCCTTCAAGCGTAATTTCTATTGCGCGATTATACCGTTTATTAACAAGTTTTATCATTTATAAAATCTTTATTACGTGTAATAACATAACAGAATACAGATTCCAAACGTAAATAGCGGCCTTATAGCTGTAAGCCATTCCTTCCAGGCAACCAACGTATGGGATAAAATAGGAGAAGAGCATTTAATTCGCGATTACAAGAACATATAGATGCACATAGGTTATACAATTAGGCAATCAAACTACTTTCTTATTAAAACTCCGATATTTATTTGCTTTATTGGCGCCTTTCAATCATTTATACTCTGGCTATAGCTGTGAGAACTGATCAAAGTTAAATATTCCGGTCAGCGATAGTTTACGGCGTCATAAATTATGCCGTTAGTAGGACCCTCCCAGGATGCTGCCGGAATACAGAAAATCGAGAACAACTTAAAGGTGTAGTAGCAGAAGGCTTTTTAGGGTTCCTTCGTGTAAAACTACACTTAGATATAAAGATTTAGTAAATGCATGCATTATATATTACGGAAAACATAGGAAAAAATGGTTTAATATATCTCAAGAATAATGGAAATTCTCATCTCACGGTATAAATGGGGCTACTGAACAGATGGTAAGGACGATTTGTTAAAAATTAAAGTCGATATGGAATGTTCGTAACGATATTAACTGTGACACTAAACAAATAATCTGAACGTTATTCCAACATTTCGTCTCTTATTGATCGCGAAAATTCTGATAAGTTAATTCTTGCCTGCCTTGCAATAATAAATATTTAATTCCATAAACTATTCATTTATTTCCACTACCACTATCTATAGAAATCTGACCTCCTTTAAAATAAGTAGGTCACATCATGACCGTGTATACATCAATTAGGTACCCAAATCAATAATTGGGTCTCTATCTCCGGGGGCAAGGATTTAAACGGGGACCAATATGGCCGCCGTCAGCTACATGAATATATAATTCGACGCGGAAGACTTCGCCGCATAGGGACTTGCCAGCACTCAGAAGCGATTATGTTGGATAACTTTTAAATGTTAGCGAAGATTAGATTTAATGGAATGTTCATGCATTTGCCATTATATAGTGTATTGTAGTTGTGGTAAAATTTTGTTTATATGTATTTTTACTATACGCACATTCGTGGGAAAATCTACAGTATCATGGTTCGTTCACCGCATTGTGGTACAACAAATTTCCACAGAGGTAGTATAAATTTTAATACTCATATATGACAATTTGCGATTGACAAAAATAGCTCAACACACATACATACAACTGCCCTCAAAACAGTTTCAGTAACTTCAGGACGATTAGCAAATAACTGTAATATTCTCCATTATAATCGTAAGATCATCATTACTTTATTACAACATGTTTTGATAATCGCTACCAATTATATTTCCTAATAATTTCTCTTAGCACCTGACTATATCCCCTAGATGGAGAAGCCATGTAAATGGTTGCTCAGAACAATAAGTCGTGTCTCCATTTGCAAATGCGCGGTGTTGGGCAATGTGTGCGTCCTACTTACGGCTACTCCGAGCAGGGCTGTTGTCGAGATGCCTCTCGACTCTTGAGCCACTGATTGCCTTGAAGAAATAAATGCTTATAACGAAGAAACATAAATGGACGAGGAAAACCCAATATCATGTATTGGTTACCGTAAAACCATTAGTAATATTTCGAATGCGAAAGTAACTCCGTCACTAATCAGATTTTAATAAATTTCTACGACTCTAAGAGATTAACAAAATTAATCAATGAACATTAATATGAGTAATGCAATATGGGATCAAAGTTTGTATAGGAATTCGCTCTTTCATCAATACGCGTTTGGATATGACGCGGGGCTTAACGATTATTCAATATGTAGCATATGTCGATACCTTCCTGAATGAAGTTAAGTCTAAAATATAGTATACCTTTGAACTAACCCAAAAATGCCAAGACAAAAGCAAACTAAGAATAATGCAGTTATGTAAATCTTACGACACATAAAATTTCCACAACTTTTTTCACAAAAATGTATAAAAATAAAAATGTAACGTCACGGCTCTTTTATTGTCGCCAGCCCTGAGCAACAATGCGCTATCTCGGCGGTGACAATGCTTCTAAACCCCGTCCTACTTTGAAAACAACGCTTTTTATCTGCCACCGACTTTAAAAATAAACCAACAACTTATACATCCATATGTCTTGGATTTACAAACACTTCGATGTCATATTTGTATGAAATCAGATGAGAAATATATAAGATGTTTTACTAAATATGAAAGACACTTAGCCCAAGCGTCAATGAATCTTTCATATTTCATATATATCTTTCATGGTTTTAATCAAAATATCACTCTCTATTACCAAGAATTTTACCAAAATGTTAACATTGCCGGTAACCTAAATGTTCCAACACGTTCAAAAAATCCACATCGATCCAATGATATAGAAGCCAAGTCAAGCAAACAGGGAAACATAAATCTTTCCTCCATCTAATATTACTATAAAGATATAAAAAAATGCCACTCCAATCTTCGTCCAACAAAAAAAAACATCCTTATACTTCAACAATAATTCCAAAGACCTAGGTTTTGCAAATCTCCTCCAGTCTCAGGATACCATGCAATCTTAGATTTGCCGGTCAAAAGACATCTTTAGCGGACAATGCGAAATAAGGAATTGAATTTTCCTTTACATCCCTACACAGTGCGCTTTCGAATGCAACCGAGCACAATCTCGATGCTGGGATTGAACAATTCTCGTAGAGCTTATACACAATGGACAATACAGAGATACATACATTTATATAATATATTTTAGGCAATCAGGAAGATTGGAGATTGCGACTGGATAAGAAGTAGCTTGTGCTTTTGTCTACATTTCTTACGAAATAATATTTCATCTTTTAACCGCAAAATAACTATTACGCTGATTAAAAGTCAATTGAAAAAAAATTATAGCGTTGCGGCTCTTTACATATAATTTATCATACAAAGTTTCTCGTCAAACATTATTCAATAATGCAGACTCATAACAGAGAATAGGTCTTAAAGTATCAAGTTCTTAGCGCTCGGTTGCTAATTAAACAGTTATCTAGACATTGCATATACCTAATATCTAAAACGCGTGTTCGAGCACTAATCCTGCAATTTGCGAGCTAGACACGTATTAGACCACCATCAGAACTTGCTTTGCTAAAGAGTTTATTATATTATAGCAATGTTAGGTACATTGCTATCGTCTAAATGAATGACTTTCTTATTTCCTATATTCTTTTTAACTTTATTTTTCACTTCTCTTACTTTTTGTCTGTTACGTAAGTCAATATTGTGTATTATAAATATAATACTGTGCACAATATTGAAATGACGGTAGCTAAATGCTACGGTCATTTCCTACCTCAAAATAACTTTTTCGAAGATATCACTTCCTAGCTATAACGTATCTATACATAATTTACTACTTGTATACTTTGAAAGTCTTCATTTGTTACTAATAAATAATACAAAAATTCAACAAACAAAATATTGACAAAATAAACTTCTAATATGTTTACCACCACTGACATTTTAAACAAAAACATTGAGTAAATTTTAGTACGCTTAAACCGCAAGTAGAAATTCCCCAAATCTAATACTATGTAAAGACACCTCAACGTACAGTTCAGAGACATAACATATACCATTAACGCTTGTAACATGGTCATTACGTGAGAGCTAAACGAGCTTCGATGTTCGTTCGAGGCCAACTACTGATTCCATTTCTAATGCTTCCATTCAAATCTAGAACCATCTAAACGGTCGAACGTTCATTTATCATTCGTTACTGAGAACGCAATTTTGTCTTGATGCCATTCCCTTTGATTTTGATCATTATTTCGTAATCGAGTTAGTATCGTAATCGTTATTTATCATCGAGAGAGTAGTAACTAATACAACCAAAGATAAAAAATGGTCATTAACATACAGTTAAGACTTTGAAATTACATTTAATAGCAATATAGCAAAGCGATTTAAATATTTCTCTTCAATTATTCTAAAAATTATTCTTATATGTATAACAGTTCTATAAACTACCTAGATGCAGTCCTACTCTGCCCTTAATCAACTTATTATAAAGTAAGTTTATCTCCGTAACATACCAGGCTTGCATAAAATCTTAAGAGGTCGCCAACGCTATCACATCCTACATAACAAAACTCATACCAATAGCATTGTTTAAAGCAAACAGTCATTCCGGTGCGCTGTTAATTCCTCGCCTCGCATTAGACGCATGGATACGATCTCGAGTTTGTAATGGCTCCCACGTTGGACCATCAATTCGGGGCAGATTTAACGTAGGCCCAGAGAGCGGGAAATATTGTATTTCCATCATTGCTTGTACGCAATGACCGTCTGGGGAGCTTCGGGTAAATCAGAAACGTATATATTTAGCTTCGTTCGATTTTCTTATTGAACATGATTCATCATTATAATGCTATATAATAAATATATTACAATTAAAGTTTTAGTGTAGAATGTACCAAATAAAAAAATACGGAGTATGATTCGAATATTTAGTAATTTGATACCGAGAATAGTAAGGGCCTCAAAAAATAACTTTATTAGTAATTAGCACACACATATTGTAGCAAAATCTCAATGCACCTGTAAATAATTGCTATTTTGATAAGAATACAAACAATAGACTTCAATAAAGATCAAGATAAAGTATTATTCCCATACAAATACAAATAATTTCTACCAGGACAACATAACATTCGATGGGCTGTAAGCGAACGAATAGCAAATCCTTATTTCATAGAATCCACTCGGCCTCAATACACTGCATTTAAGTAATACCACGTTGTATATGACATTTTAATCCGGGATTATTGTGAATATAAGCGGAATATTGTTCATTTGTTTATTGCGTGACAGTTCGACGTTAAGCGTTTAATATAAATATTATTTCGAAGCGTTTTTTATCGATTATTTTGTAAATGAAATTCAAACTTTAGGCAATGCATTAATGTGATTCTGCTGTCGTAGCTTAATTAAGGGTTACAATGACAGCTCTGCTATTTTTTATTAATTATAAATTACGTATAACTATTTTTATTCGTCATTTCACACATTTGACCGATCATCTGAACCCTGTTTTACTACACTTACTATTCTGGCTTTATCTCATTAAATAGAATTTCCAAATTAAATTCCCTATAAAAACAGGCATATGACTAACTTTAATCCTATTAACAAAAACTATTTATATAATCAGTAAAAAAATATCAAACAAAATTTTCTCACAGGACGAACGAAACATAGTCTCCAAATTGAAAATATTTAAGGGATTATTACCTACAGATAGTCAGGAAATTAAAAACACGGTTGATCACGTCAGGCGCGGCCCTTGCTTGCAGGTTGGAGGAAATTAGATAACTCGGACGACTGAAGGAAATTGATTTAGATCGGGAGTGCCTCCGTTACATTGCCCGTGAACGAATATCAAGAGTGGATTAACCTGTTAAAACGTTATTGGGTATTTTTGTAGGTTTATCGATGATTATTTTAATTAATCCTTCGCTGCGTCGAGGGTTACCAGCTCTATACAGTATATATTGCTATTTAAAATGTCATTTAACATTCCAAAAGCTAGTGTTACGCGGACTTGTAACGTTTACTGACTGCACCTATTAGAATATATTCATAGTTACGAAAATCTCGTACATTGAAAATAAGACACAAGATATAGTTAAATGGTTAAATTCAACAAAACTCTGTATTGTGTTTTGACTATTCTCGCTCCAACCCTTATTTTCAGGTGCTCCTAAGAGACCAAGTATTGGTGAGTAATAAAATATTAAAAATTTATGGTAGACATACAATTTCACTTACAGAAAATAAAAAAGATTACACTATTTCCATCTAGCACTTTAATGCCGTGCCTAATGCAAGCTATCAAACGAGACCGCAAATAGCTTGTAAAAAAATATTACTATATCAGATTGCTTATTAAATCTTTTAAAACAATACAAGTATAAGATACAACAATTTTTGTAATAACAGAAGATCTTCCAAACGAGTTTCCTCCACAGCGCGCAATATTCGTATATAAATCCTATTTGTAAACTAAAACTACCTTCATTTCCTTCAAGTTCCGAGCTAAATTACATTGAAATGCTCGGCACACGAGAATATTCACCGACCGTACGCTGAAAGACACCGAAAGACTCCTGCGAACTTCTCGTACGTAAATTTCCTAATCTGAATGTATGTAAGTACCTACGACGTATTTATTTCCCAGCTTTTGTATGAGAAAATTCGCTTGTAGAAACCATATTTTAAGTATAAAAACACTGGCTTCTACAAAGTCTTCATCCGTTACGTAATCCCTTATTATACGGGGATTATTTTAGTTCTTATTGCTGCTAGAACATCGCTTGGAGACTTATAATGAAAAACGTGGGAATTTTAAATGGAGAGAGAATAAATTACAAAACATTAACATCTCGACCTCGGCACCTCCTTAATGTGGTGGTAAGTGTCGGTAGGTAAACTAGGTAGGACCATTTTTTTAACAACTACATTCCTTTCTACATTCTGTTACCTCCTTGTCACTAGAACATCTTACTTCCTACTCTTTATCTCCAGAAATACATTCACCAGACTACAAACCTTGCAAATGTCCATTACGAATGTGATTTCTTACCACCAAGCTGCCCTAGTTACATAAAAACAACATAAACAAAGCGTCAGCTTCCACTGATCCACTAAGCTACTAATTAAAACACTAAGTCAAGACACAAACACGTCGGATGAAGCGATCGCATCCCGATTAAAAACAAAAGGCGCAAATGAATACAAGGAACCGTTCAAACAAACCGGGCGAGCGCTGAAAGGGTCCGAATATTAAACCAGAATTTAATCCCATCACTGGGTTTCGAACAAAAACATTTTATTCGTACAAATGAAGTTTGCGAACAATAAGTTACAGACGCGATAGCAATCAACGATTAAATCTTTGACAATGCTGTTTCGATACAGACAACGGTTGACCCGGATACTGGGATACAATTTACTGATATCCGATATTTTATAAGTGTATGTGTGTCTCGTGCTGTACGATCCGGTCCAAGTTTTCTGATTATGTCGAAATAGAGATTTATATCGAATGTGCTTATTTTTGAAAGCTTTTATTTAAGTTGCAATGTTTGTTCGGATGAAATTTGCAACTAAATTTTGAAGACATTATATTTATACATATATTGTTCTTCCGTATTTTAAAATTTTCTGAAACGTCATTCAGTAAGTGACTGAAAATAGCGGATCAGTTATGTTGAAAAATCCCAGAACTCGACTAATTTAAACGTTTGATTAGGAGCTAAATTTACAATAATTAATTATCAATGCAGTTATGCATCAAATCCTCAATTTTTAAATAACTATGTCAATAATGATTTGATTCAAGGCTATGAGTTTTTACGAATTCAGTGAATAATTCTTCAGATTTCTTTTACAGAAGCTAATATCCATGAGAGGTTTAATTAATGAAGCCCAAACAACGCACTTGTCTTTCAAGTTGGCGAAGCGAAAAGGGCCAAAGAAATTGGCATTCACTCACAATGACCTCTGTTTTCAAATTTACAAAGCTCGCTAGGACTTGGCTTTCGAATGAGAAAGTAATTACTACCATGTTCATATTATTTAGCCGACGCGGTGAGCGGCTCCATTATAGAAAGTTGGTAAATGGGCCATTTGTGGGACCTTCATTTCGCAACTTCTTTCAGTTTTGCTTCTCTTTACACAAGATACGGTTTCCTTTATGAGACTGTTTAATATGTAAATTGATATTAAGTAAATTAAAGCGGCGCCTGTAACACACGGTATACCTGTTATACTATTTGTATCGAAGATAATGAAGAGGAAGATTTGGTTTGGTTATGGTAATCATAGTGAATATTTCTTGGGTTTGAAAATTTCTTCTCGTATGGCGCCTTATCAACAACCTTTTTAAATGTACCTAGGTAATGTATAATATTAAATAGTTTTACTTCTCGTTTATTTTTTCAGCCTGGTTATTTTGGACATTTGCATACCTGTAACAAAAAATACATAATTAGTAGCTAATATTATTAATGCCTGACAACGACCTTACTTAGCAACGATGATGTATAAAAAAAACAGGTAAGTATTAATTATTAAAATAAAATCACTTTTGACGTCAACTCCAATAACAGAAAAGAAATAAAATGCTAATACCAACGATTACATATTCTAAAACTCAACCAATACTAAAGACCAATCAAAGCTGGATAAAAAAATTTACCCGGACCGAGATCGAGGATACAAGAGATACTGCGGATATTAAAAAGTAGCTTATTTAAAAAGCAATATCTAAGAGCAATGAAAGCGAATCGGGCGCTTGTCACCGGCAGCCCCTACAACGTACAAACGGATTGAAAGTTGATACAAATTAATTGAAATACCGAGACGAGATCCATCCCCCCGCCGCCGGCTTTGGATCTCGACCAGACGGAGCGACTACGCCTCGGATATTGAACGTACGTTTATTTTGTACCTGAGCTGCTGTTTCACGACATGTTTATATATACCTCTACACATAATGGGAATATGTCGGAACACATTATGTATAAAATGTAATATGTAAAACACTTAAAACAATCAACACACGCATGATACAAATTAGAAGACAACGCAAGCAAATTGTTAAATGATAAAGTTGATAAAAAGATCTAGACGTTTTATTTCTTATTACACATATCTTTTTATTAAGGTTAAATAGACAATGTACTATTTATCTTATAACTTACACCTAGCAATAAAGTCTAAATCATTTCCGGGTATAGAGATCTACTTTCAAAAACATGCTTCATGGTCCTTCGAGCCGGATGAAAAAAATCAAAATATACAAAACAAATAAAATTATTACAATAATCAATTATAGTAGTAGCAAGCGATATACTTCAGAATTCCTCCGAGTCGATTAACATCAAATTCGCCTTTAGAAAGCTCTTAAACCTCGTCTAACAAACGGCTGGTGTATGTATAATGCGGCAGATTTGGGTGAACATGTGCTGTGCGACGCTCTCAGATTTACTAGCGTCCCTTAATGATAGGGGTTAGAATACTAATTAATCGGCAACACTCTACGGACACGTCACGAATTTAAAGGCTAGTTTGGACGCACGCTAGTTCTGTACTATTATTAAACGTTTGGAAGTTGTTGTGGGTAGCTTTTGAAACTTCGATTGTAATAGGTAATTTATTTTCCAATAGCAAGCCACTATTGATTATATGAGTTACCGCGAAAATAGCATTAATTTTTATAGGAGAGCCAACATTTGTAATATTTTCTTACATAAATAGCTTGAAATATATTATTTAAAATATATGTTACAAGAACCTTGTCTTCTAGCGTCAAAATACAATAGATTATCCAAACCTATCTATTATACCTATGAAAATCCTCAACCACAAAGGCTTATTCATAAGTGGGTCCTAGCAATAACAGGGTATACCCAGTACTCGCCAACGCGTGTTAACGCGAAGCGTTGATTGGTCGAGGGGCCTCGATAAAACATTTCTGATACGTCGGGAATACTTTAAGCGCCTTACAGACCTGTGACAACAGAATTATCGCCGTACTCTATTATGGCCGGCGGAATACTGTTTATTTTTTACAAAGCTTGTCCTTGTAGAGAATATGTGGTATGAGTATATGTAATTATTTCCGTTGTATTAATGGCGTTAAATCAGGATACATAGAGGCACACCATACCAGGGTTTAGAGAAAGATAAGTAAGATAAGAAAAAATATGAAATAATAACATTGAAATATATACAATACAACTGTTTTTTTAACAAAAAAATTTATACAGTATACATTGAATTCAGTATACAGTGTACAGTAACAAGAAACATTAATATTTACTGAAAATTATTCAATTATCTCAATAAACGCCTGTAGCAGTACCAAATTCTTTGTAGCAAAAATATCGTATCGCATTTATTAATAAGAAAATACTATCCAAAATGTAAGTGGTACATATTTCTATTGAACAAAATATATAAATGTAGTGGCTGCGGCTAGAAGCAAACCTCAAACGGCGATCGAAATAAACTCGTCAGTAAAACTCAAACATTTCGACATTTCTCTCGATTCGATAAATGGGATTTATATAAACGCGGTTCAGGTTGTAGGCTGCATTACGTGGAGTCAAACGGAGGAGCACGACCACCGGAAACCTTGACTAATGGCGGTCGTGAACTTCCGCTAGCTAGGGCTGCCAACGTCGAGAAATTGAAAGATTTTAAAATGATATGCGGCGGGTCACTTTAAATAAAACACTTTTTTGCACTTATTTGCACTTCCTCATCAGTACTACCTGTGACAATGGTGAAAATGACAAAACATCCGCTAAAATATTTAAGACTGCCGCGAGCATTTAGACGAGGCAAAAAACTCTTAAACAATTTGTAGTAGGTAAACTATACATTTATCATTATTGAATTTATTTTGACAAGACAACAATTTGAATAAAACTATATTTTTTAATACATAAAACCGTTAAGAGACAGCCCCAGCTACAGTTTCTTGGATGAGACCCATTTGCGCTGAGCGACTCGCTTCCTTGGATCGTTCATGGATGGTCACGTTTCTGATTTTCTCAATCTCACAAAATAATATTAAATATTGCTCAATGATTTATCTTTAGGGCATATAATATATGCCATATTCATTCATAGTATGAACACCGATGCCCTGATCGTTTTATTTTTTTTTTATATTTTTACACATATTTTATAAACGTATTTTTTTAATTTCGGACATAATAAAAAGTGTAATAACAAAAAAAATTAAAAAGAAATATTTACACATATGTATGTTATATCGGATACAAAAATACTTCATCCGTAAAATTTCATGATCATTAGAAATATGCACGTAATTAATTTTTTTTTGCATACCTAGATTCATAAATTACTAAATAGTTTGACATTATAAGAAAATATTGACCGGAGCAAAATTAATTTTATAAAATACCTATAGTCTACTATACCCATTGAAGTGAATTCGCTGAAGTGAACCGCTTCGCCATTTTAATTAAAACTTTATATCGGATTCGATATTGTTTTAATAAAAGTAACAAATTACATTACGTGGAGTTTTCGTTTAAAACTAGTTTAGACCGGTGGCTTTTCTCCCATATATTAGAACGTGAATGTAGTCTTACTTTAATTATTTATTGTTGAGGTGATAGAGCCATGCCTTCTTTTATAACAAAGGGGACAAACGAGCAGGTAAGACATCTGAAGGAAAGTGGTCATAACCGTCCATCAAAACCTTATCCTGGCCCAAATGGCCAGATATGGTGGAGAGGGTAGTGGCGTCTAATCAAGAGATGTTATTGATTTTCATATCCCATTTTTCCTTCTCACCTTTTCTAGAATATTCCTGGACCTGGACGAGGATGGTCCTCGATCAGAGACAAAAGGATTTACCTTATATCGTGTGATCGTGTACGATTAAACGTGTCATAGTAAAAAATAAATAACATGTTACTACATGTTTATTTACAATCACGATTTAACATGATCAAAATCATATAGGTACAATAGCTTTTACAGTTAGTTTAACCATAATTTCCAGTTAAATTTCGATAGACAATTACCAGTGACCAGAACGGGCGTGATGGATGGTGAGTGAGACAGATGCTTTTCGCATTGAAATAGAGCGAGACAGGTGCGCGATTAGCAACTAATGGAAATAAATGTTGTGGCCACTTTGATTTGGAAAAGCGATGTTTCGTCTTTGAGAAATTCAAGTTGAATTGATATTTAATCGTGCCATAGTACCTAATAGTAAGAAAATCAACCCAACGCGATGTTTCCAATTCAATTTAGATAAACAAGCATTAAAATTAAATTTAAAAAAAAATCGGGTAATTATATTTTTTTTATATTCTACCGGGAAACTAAGCAGGAGGATCGCCTCATGATGAACGACAGTAACAATTTATACGCGAAGGAATATAAGACACTAAAAATTGGCCTTCCGTACTCCTAACTTTTTTTTTAAATTTATTTATTAAGAACATTTACATTCATCTTATAGGCTAAGAACAGGGCCCCACAAAACTGTTTTCACAGTTTGTCTATGTGTGTGATTGCTACTGGTTTTATTACTTGATTATTTCGTACAGCTCGGACGGTTACGGTTACAGAAATATTATTTAATAACTTACCGAACGATATACAATCAATCACAAATCAAATAACAAATAAGGTAATTATAATCTACTAATTGTAATAATTTCACATAAAATCGAGAACGCTGATGCCAATTTCGTCAGTTAGATAATAATCGAAACTAGTTATTTCAATCTTCTTCTGCTAACTAAAATAAATAGCCTTGATGAATATTAATTTAGTGTGCTCAATAAACAATTTTTATTTTATTTTTTTATTTTATTAATATTTCTACTATCTTCAGTATTAAGTATTTCTATGCAAACATACACATTCCACATATATCCATATCCACGTCCAATAATTATAACTTCAATTTAATATAATACCAGCTACACTACAGAAGCGTCTAGAAACCTGAAATAGCAACAAAAGCTTCGGTTATTTTCCACCTGCAGTAGCGTCTACACGTTCAACACATAAAACACACAAATAGGAAAAGCAACTGTATTACGGTGCAAGTTTGAGCGCTGCATTTTAAAGAAATATACGAGAAAAAAAATAGGAATGAGTTTGTATAGGAAAGAGAAAGAAAATTCCAGGCGAGTTCTTAATCACGCTTATGATATTTTTTCGAAACTTAGCATATATACTAACTTCTCGACATTAAAATATTGGCCGGCCCACAGTTTGGGGTCAGCGGAGGGTTGTATACCAACATAGTATAAGGTAAGGGTTACATATTTGAAATCGATTCTAAGACAACCAAATTACTTAGAGACACAGAAAAGTAGCACAAAATTTATGCTTATTTCATCAAAGTTTTATTTAAGGTAACTAGATAAGAGAAAAATTACATACTTTTCTTTCGTAGCATAGCAAGACCCAGACCCCAGATAAATACAAGTGTAAATAACGAATAGGTATATTTTACCGGTACGTGGATCGAGCCCAAGGCAGTTACGCTACCACTGCATCAAGCGTCAAAACATAACATCACTCAAAATACTTTAGTCTATTTTAAACATTAAATAAATATATCACTAACTAAGAAAAACTTTTTCGCAATAAACCTTTAAAGATTCAGGTGCTTCAAAGATTTCCTTCCACGTTTTCGCCATAAAGCAATAAGATAGCAAGACACTACAGTAACAGAACTATAGCTCCGGCAACGAGTTGTGTATACGATGCACAGTAACGGCTCACCTGCGCTGCATCTTAATGCTTACAACAAAACATACATTCATGCAACTTTCTATGTATATGTTGAAGCTACATTAAAGGCATTTAGACATTAAAGACCTTAAATTTTCTTTTCTTTCCTTTTTCCTTATTTTAAAGTAACAACGCATTTGTGAGCTATAAAGCTGGACATGGACGGATTTATATAAAATATATAATATAATTGACGAATTATATAAATACAAATATAAGGGTGTCTCATGTTGACTTTTTTTATAGCATAGGATGCAAATGAGCAGGCGAGCCACCTGTAGGAAAGTGGTCATCGCCGCCCATCAACAATCGTAGATCTTGACAGCTCTGGAGGTTGTCGACGAAATTAATAATAAGGCTTAAATTAATCCCGTTAATGTTTTTAATCAAATAGAGTTAATAATGGTCTTACATTAAACTTGAAAGAGTCCTTAAAAATACATTTTAAAAAAGCCAAATTTACTTGTCAAAAACCTCCATTACGACTACAAAGTAAACGTTATTAACATAGATTAAAATAAAGAGTCAAAAACCAACCGCGGGGAAAAGCAATCAGTGCGGGCCATTGAGTGAAAATGAGTTCCCGTTATCTGATCAAATAAAGCGCAATTCGCTTTTACGCGTTAAACAGCCATCTGACGTACCGGCCGCTGGACGTTGTATCAAGCGATGTCTGCGCTGAGAGGTTTATTTTATTAACTTTACCTTTAAAAATTAGCTTTATTTAATTGAAAGCGCTGCATTTCATTGTTGTGGATGATATGCAATTTTGCGGGTAGTTTAGTCTTAAAATAATTTAAAAGTACCTACCTACAGTCAGGTAAAAGTCATCTTTACAAATAAGCGAATTTTCAATTGATTATCGCTATTGCCTTTTCATATCATATTAAAAGCGTTTAATAATCATGACGAGTTATTTTATCCATTAAAAAGTTATTCGATCGTAAAGAAAAGCGAACGAACGGTCGATGATTTTCATCATAATAGCGACTACGTACTGTGCTAAATTTATTTATTTTTCATTCAGTATTTGTTTGAGACTTAGGACAAAAGATTTTTTTGGTAATTCTCCGTATCCTCAAGAAATAGAGAAAAAATTAAAAACTTGATTTGTAAAAGACAAATTATGTTTTCTTCCAAGGACAAGGAAATAGAAAACTAAGGAAAATTCATTACTTTAGGTGTCCATCATCATAGACTGTTTTCTTTCCTATGAATCACAGTCGTTACTAAACTCTTAGAACGGTTGTAAGTCTCAAAAATTACAGTGTAGTTTAATTATTATACAATATCTTTTTATCTTATGTTTATCACTAGCAATTACATTAGTAAGGTATACATCTAAATCTTTGTATAACCTGTTACTATCTTTGAAAAACAGAGAAGAAAATGGCTACAACCAAGAACAGTATAGGCAACCGCTTTTTCACTTGTTCGCGAACAAACTCGCAGTGCGTAAAATCATAAGTAGCTTAGTCATTCATTCTTCGAGCGATATTTTCAGGCGTTAACTCGGAGATTTATTGAATACTTTACGAACGGCCGTGTCAATGAATCGCCGAACCACTTATCGTGTTTGTGCACGTTTAGCTTGCCTCCACTGTACCGAGTAAGTAAGTGCCTGACATTGGCATGAATCTAACCTTTTATCCATTCTTGTGTTATAAATGGTAATATTCGGAATGTTATACGAGTGTTTCTTCTTTTATCTTGCAAGGAAGTTCCTTTATAGTACAATATTTTGAGTATAAGATGGTGGAAGGCCATTTAGTACAACAAAACAGCTCCTAACATTTCCTTTCATTGATTTATTGAATACAACGATATGTCTTATAACGCTACGTGCGAACGGTGTACCTTCATACACCGTTCGCACGTAGCGTTGTAGCGACAGTTCAATATTTACCTCAAATATACTTTGTTTACCTTAAAAGCAACTGCGGCAAATAACAACTGCTCTAGCGATACTTAACTCGCAACGCAATATTTTAAACATGGTGTTATAGATATATAACACCATGGAACTTGGAAGTCAGAAATCTAAGCATACTATAAACAAGATTAGCATATAGGTACAATTTTAATGGATAGGAATTAAAATTGCACTCTAGCACTGAAAATAAGTAGTAAGGAAATGTTGCATCTCTACAAAAACCTACTGTATTCTGTCTTACCGCATCGGACACTTACGGGAATCTTTGCAGGCTTCTCCACAACCATTCAAATGCCTACACGATTCAACAATACAAAGATCGGGTTATGTATGTCAAAGTCATAGCGCATACAACGAAACAAAATATTGAATTAGATCATTTCTTTTTGGACAGTGACTTCAACTACCATACTTATTGTTCAGAATTGTAAGTTTTAACAAAACTAAGACATCTTATTGCTGCTACTGAAACTGTGTATGTATTAGTAACTTAACAACACTCAAAGCGATAGCGCGATTCAATGACAAGCAGCGCCATCTAGGTTTAGCAAGAGTACTCCATTCGGTGATGCTGTATAGATCACACATAGAACACACACAACGTATTCGCATTAACATTCCGCGTACGCATTACAATCCCGTAAGAGACATAAATTGTACACATTAAACTTTCTGCCCGGTTAGTTGGCAGTTGGTAGTTCGCAGTTGCGGCAAGTAGGGAACTTGTCAACATTACTGTAATAACATCGGCGGGTTCGGGAAATGAGAAACTGGGAATTGTTGAGAAATAGTATGGGCTCATATGAAACTGGTTAATGGTAAATGATTGGTGTCAGGAAACTCCTTTCTGCGATATTCTCTTTGGTAGGATTCCTATATATCCTTGTTCTGGTAGCAAGCTCTGTCAAAGATCTTAAGGGCGGTGAAAAAAACGTTATGAGAAAATAACTAAGAATGTCTGCCTTCCAACCATTCCTACATAGATTGTTTAACCAGAAATAAGACAAACATATTTTTCTACTTAAAGCATCCAAAAATCTTATGCATAAAATTAAAGGATAGCATATTCAAAGATCTATGGATTATTTTGTTAAACTAATAACGTCATATATTAACTCTCTATCCATTAATCTCTCTCTGTTTCTTTATCTAATAAAAATATTATACACAATAAAAATTATACGTAGCATTGCAGGTTACCGTATACACTCGAACATTAATTACTTTCCACGTGTGTATTAATCAATGTCGAAGCATGACTGGGAAAAACGTCTTACGTATTCATATAAAACACTAGTCCACATCATAGCTCTTATGTAATTAGTATGAGTACACACGACGCTAATCATCTTCGGTTAAGATGTAGGTGTCAGCTTTAAGTTACGATAAAATATCATTAAGCCGAGTTTGCATACACATCATCTACCTATCCAGTATCCATCAACCACTATGCCGTGGCACTTTAGTGTGCCGCCAAATTGTGCAAATATATTGTAAATAGACAAATAGACCAATATGTGATCGTATGCCGTTTTTTTTGTGTGTTGCCAAATTTTGAAATCATTATATATGTGCCGCTATAAAAAAAGGTTGAGAATAAATGGTCTATACTAATATTATAAAATGGCGTTATAGGTAGACAGCAGCTAATAATCTCATGAACGACTGAATTAGACATATTTTTTAGTAATAATTTTCATGAGCGTCACGGACAATTAAATTTGAAATTAAAACAGGAAAATTTTAATGGAAGGATTATATTAATGTAGTAGCAATACATTATTGCTACGGCAAACAGAAATCGAGAATTGGTTGAGGAGTTATGCACTTAGCACATTTGGCGTTATAGCACTTTTTTAATTTTAAAAATGTTATCGTTTGTATAATGTGGTGTAATGTGGACAAAATATATTGGATACTGAATGAAATGATAGATATATTTTATCAAACATTATCTTTGTGAATAGATAGTCAATCTATTTCACAAACGACTCACTAATATACTCGTACATCCAAATGCCTACAAAGCAACAATTTTAATCAGAGCACACCAATCTGCGGATCGATGATTTCAGGCAACCGTTTCAATATCGGATAATGGGTTTAACGTAAATAATTCAGCGAAAAGGCACCTTTCCCGACGTATGTGTATATATTTATATGTGTATATGTGTGTAGAGGTACACATCCGACTGATTTATCGGGCGAATGGGATGCGATTGATTTAATTTATCTGTTTTGCCTCGAGTCTATCTGCTTAAGACATTATTGACTTCCGCGATTTTGTAACAAAACCTTATATTGTTTTTTATGATCAAATATTTAATTACAGTAGATAAGTATAATATCTGTATTATTTATAGAAATTTTCCTCTTGAAGAAGTCTATCTACAAAAAAAATCACATGAAAATCCGTTGCATTGTTTTAAAGATCTGAACATACATTGAGATTTGAGAGGAACAGACAGAACATTGTGAACACACGACAGATTGTGCTTGTCCTGGATTGTATAAAAACATCGACCATCCTACGGAAACAGCTTCCTCGTGCAGCGTTCCCGAACACGTATGACTTAGGAACCTTCAAAAAAGAGCGTACATTTCCTTAAAAGGCCGGCAACACACTCGTGACAACGCGAGTACTCATGAGTCATGGGCGGCGCTGATCACTATACATCGCGTAACGCGCCTGCTCGTTTTCCCCCTCTTATGTATAAAAAAAAATGTTTCCTAACCTCTTACTTTACGATTTCGGATTGATTATATTTAAATAACATACATCAATTTCTTGTTTCACTAATAGTTTTAATCAAATAACGTACCCAAACAATTCCACCGAGAACTGAGACCAAAACGTAATATCCTCAACATCGTACACATCTGTATATATAATACGATTCAATGTTGGGAATCGGCTTGATTTAATTCCACTGTTTTGCCTCAAGTCTATCAAATGTATGCGAAGTTTGCAACTCGGGAAATTTCGCGATTACGACAAATCTCATACTAACAGTCTCGAGTTATTATATTACATTAGGAGATGGTGGGGTGAAAAGTACACATTGTATTGGATTCCTAAGTTACTTATTCAAATCTTTCAAAAGTAAATGGTACCACCCTCCCACAGATAATCAGCATCAAACAATATATCCAATTTTTACGGATATACGAGTAGCTTACCGTTACGAGTAATATGACTTTACACATATATAGGATTATATGTTCGTCATATCCCAGCCTGTATAATTGTATATACTGCTCATTATTTAAAAAGAACCAAGCTCTTCCTCGCATCAACCGCGAGTCTTAATTAAATTAAAAAAAAGAAACGCACTCATTTTCACTGTTAATTAATTACTTATCATTTCCAGTCTGCTTGTCGGGAGATCCATTTATCCGAGTGTATTTCCTAGAAATGGGAATTCTAGGAACGATTTAAATCGTCCATCCGTCTCATTCGCTCTTCACAACAACGCCACCTCTGTCTCGCTCTGACACGAAATTAATTTCATTTCGAATAATTGGATCGCGGCTGTAGAAACGCAATTAAGCAACAGCCGTGAAAATATCACAGCATTGACGAGCTTTTTGTCTGTAAGTTAATACGCGTCCTAAGTTTATTTTTAAGCTTTGCAAGAATCCTGTACTAAGAAGGAGCGGTCTGCGATGGACCTGTCGAGATACGACTATAAGTAGATAATTTTTTTTAAGAAAGTCAACAAGTCAATAAGTAAGATATGTACCAATATCTAAAAAAGCTTTTTAATCATTAATCGTAATATGTTTTAATACATTTAGGGATCGGTTTTCGGAATAAGTTAAACATATATAAAATATATACATGTTTAACCAATTCTAACAACCAGAGCGAATGACCCAATCACTATTTTAAGCCAAAATACAGATAACAAATACCAATAAAAAAACAGTGATTATAAAATTTTTAGAGAATTCTCGAATTTTCGGCAATTTCAGCAGTATGATTGCACTAATGAAGTATGAACAGTAACGAGTATAAACTACAACAAACTTTCGGGCCTTGTCGGAATGTTGAGCGACTTTCATACAAGTTTGGGAATTTAAATTTACTTTTACATAAGGATGTTACTTGATTATAAAATCTATATTTGCTACAGGTCTGTACTTTTTAAGTAGGAAGGTACATGACTATTAGCATATGTACTAATATTATAAGGTCGTCGTTTTGTTATTTAATTTAAATAATTATTACATTATGTTATGATTTTACCAATGCTAAACCACATTATTTTGTCGCATTGGCTGTATATTAAATCGAAACAAAAAACAATTCGGTCGGATTTAAGGGGAAAACATTTTTCCAATTGATCATTTATTTAAACAGACAATATATTTTAACGCGTCTTCACTTCATACGTAATTTTTTCACCTTACAAAAAACATTCATTTCTAGCATTACACTACAACTGTTACAGAGAGCTTTAAAAACTTTTTCCATCCCACATGGAAAATATGTTCCATCATTCTAGAAGATTTCTTATGATTTATTCCTTATTGTTTCGTTAAGTGTCCCAATAAAACCGCCACACAAATCCACAATATGACCTAACTAGATATATATTTATGTTACTGTTAAACAAAGCTTGTGATAACCTAGCTGTAAGAGAAAGGTATTTTTAAATTAATATTAGCTGGACGCGACTTCTTATTTTGACTTTACGTTGAAACCTTATACCTTTTTACCAATCTATGCTTATGCCTAATAAAATAATTATCGAAATCGGTTCAGCTGTTATAGAGTACTTTACACTTAGCAACACAATTGACGAATAGCTCTACGACGACCGACTCCCTCGAGTTAAAGTTTCAACGCTTCACTGAGCTATCCTAGTTTTTCGTCCCCAAGACACTTGATACCATAATATTGTTAAAATAGGAAACTATCTTTTTCATGTACCATACACATGTACTTATTTGTAAAGGGCGAAATTACATATACATTATAACTAATGGTCACTATGGAATTCTCTAAAAAAAAGTAGCTAGTATAGTACTAACCCATAAAGCTTATTACGTAAATCTAAAGTTGACAGCCCTATCGGCACCTATGTCTCTCACAACAAATAGCGGTGCGCCCGAAGAGTTTAGTTTTCGATATGCAATACATTTCCACTGGCTTTTAACGAATCGTATAAATCAGTGTGCGGACTACCTATTGAATGGTCTTCGATTTATTAACCCCATGTATAGGTCGCGTCACGAATCTTTAGCGCTGAACGAAACCTGCGCAGAAGTCAAAATAAGTTATCGAGGGGACGGCAATGCGCGAGCGTTGATAGAGCGTTGATTCTCGTCCAGCGCTAAACATTCGTGATGCGACCTATAAATATGTAATATAGGTTAATATTATTGGTTTAAAACAGTTTGAAACTTACCCTTGGTGGTTTGGTAGATTTTAGAGTCATGTCTATTTGGGTCTCCGCACCGAAGAGCTCATTTTTCCTTTCCCGCCCTCCTTTAACTAATCCTTAAATGCCTTTAGTCATAAATCCTTTCCTTATCCCTAATTTAAAGCAGTCGTTATTGCATTTATCTTACCAACTGTTAATGGGCAAACGCAGTTGCTTACTTTTAGGCAACTAACAACATAATAAGTTTTTTCTAACCCAAAAAATAATGAACAAAAAGAAAGCGATATTTTAGACAAACAAATCTATTAGAACACGTCATACCAAAAGCATAACACTAAACCTAGACTTGAATTCAACCTCATTAACACCAATCTAATTCCGACCGACTTAATAAATTCCAAGACCCTTACACAAGTCTCGGAAACTAACAAGTGTTCTTAAAATCACAAGTTCCGAACTCCGCATTGACCTTTGTTTCCACTCGTCTAATACAATTAATAAAGCCGATTGAATTGAAAACTTTTTGCACTCAAAACTGGAGAGTTTAAAACATCTAGATTCGCACTTAGTTAAAAGTTTAAAGCGAGCATTTTTTTTCTCTCATTATACCGAAACTTATATAACTTTTTCACATAGGTTCTTACAATTGTACAAATCAGATTAACAATTGTACTGTTCTGTTAGATTAATAGTCAAATGTACAGTTGACCATAAAAATACATCGACACATTCAAAATTACAAGCCACAGAAGCTAACAAAATAAATATATCATTAGTAAGTTTCAAAATACAGGCAACACCAATTCAACAAATATAATAATTTTGTGTAAACATATTTTGTGATGTCGAATGTGGCAATATATTTGACAGTGTTTGTTTTAATTACGTAAACTAACTAAACTAATCTAAATTTTTAGATGATTTAAAAATCGATATTTCTATATCCAGTTAAATTTATGACTATAATCAATCATCAGTCGACTAATAACATTACTCTATAACCTATAACGTTATTTTTATTCAAACCGTCTTATACATGCCTAGGGGTAAATCAAACTCCACCCCTTACATTAATAATGACCTATGAACCCCGGAAGAGTTTGACGAATCCCTACTGAGCGGCCGCTACGTACTAAAACTAACATTAACGATATTGAATAAAATAAAACAAAAGCTATTACAGTTGCGTAATTAAAGTTTCAGAAATGATCACGGTCTGTAACGACTTTCGAATGTACGAGAAGGATCTAATCTCGGGAGATTTTAAACGTACCGTATATATGTATTGCTATAACCCGGTTTTTATATGGTACCTATTTATAAGTTTCATATCAAATAATGTTCACTAAAATGTTTCTTTATATAGGCTAAACTAATAACCGTTAACTATTAGAGTAACCTCAGAACTATTAGTAGTAACCTCACACACTTTATCTCTTATTACTATTTCAAGCCAGTTAAATCAGCCTTCATATATGTTTACATACAATTTTCATGCAATTATGGGCAATAAAATTATTCTTGATTCTCATAAATTCTTTAAGTTAATCTATATAAATAGACCTGGGTGAAGCCTGGGCGTAAATTAACTATTTCTATATAATAGCCAGCCACTCTATTATATAAAAAAAAGATTTAATATACCAAATTTTCTATTCATCCTCATCAACAAACGAAACATTATCCCTCATTACTACAACGAACACATTAATATACCGTACCTACATATTTTTTCGAACACCACAATTTCGCGAGTGAATTTACGACAATCGAAATTGTTAAATGAGAATTAATTATAAACGGGGTCGGGAGCGAATTATCCGAATAACAATAACATACGTTTGCGCGCATTAATTTCAATACCACCCACTCGGATAACGTACGCGCTGTTTTAATACGTTAAGCGGTTTGCTGACTCGTGTTATGTTACCTAAGTCTCATACTACAATGCCTTGATATTTAGAAGCCTTTTTTTATATAAAAGGGGGTGACGAGCTGACGTGAGCTGAATGAAAGTGATCAACGCCGCTGTCATTAAGCACATACTCGCAGTACACGTATGCTAAATGCGATAATAATGCTTGTTTTTTAACCAACACTATGTTCCAGGGCTTTCAACCAACAATTATAATGAGATGTTTAAGGACCAAAAGTAGAAAGATGTAAATAATAATAATCATTATTATATCTAAAGCTCTTCGGGGCTAACGTTGGAGACGAGCCATAAGCCCATAAGGTATTATAATAGACAATCACTGCCAAAGAAAATCCTACGTTTCTCAGATATACCTATCACTACAAATGTATGTGTATTCATTATCTGTTTATCTGTATTTTTGTTTAACTAAAAATTATTTATTTATTTATTTATTTTAAATGTTAAAAAAAACACTGCACAAAACTTTAGTTTAATTACCATTAATAACCGTTAGATACAAAAAATTACGAAATAGTACAACTTAAAAAACGTGAAAGGAAATCGCTATCGCCTCCGCGTCCGCTACCGCTACCTCTTATAACCGTACAAACATCTCACTTCCCCAACACGGAGCAATTTCCTCAAAGTAACAGGCTGGATACGACGCACGAGCTAGGGCTGCCAACGCACGGTTTAAAAAATCACATCCTAATTTGTTTTAGACCGAAATACGGGTTTCATTAACCTTAATTAACTAAGGACATTGCTACCATCGCATAACTTTAATTTTTATTAATTTGTGTGTTATTTAGCGTGTAATATGTTTTTGTATTTTTAAATAAGGGTCACATCGCCAACCATTAATTTGGATTAAGATATACGATTATTAAATTTTATTTACGGTTATGAATAATAAAATTGTTCTTAAATAAAATTAACAAATAACATCAAGGTAGGTATAGATTAGAATAGACTTTTATAATGTACCTAAATATTAACACATTATAAACGAGAACGTGATAAATGTTTCTTACGCTTTCACGCGAAAACTACAGGACCAATCATCATGAAATGAAGACACATATTCTTAAAGGTATCAGAATGAATAATATTTATGAGAAGCGTAGCCGCGAGCAAAAAGCTAGTGGACTATCCTATTACTATTATAAAGGCGAAAGTTTGTAAGTATGGATGTACGGATGTATGGATGTATGGATGTATGGATGTTTGTTACTCTTTCACGTAAAAACTACTGAATGGATTTGAATGAAACTTTACCACAATATAGCTTATACATCAGAATAACACATAGGCTACAATTTTTGAGGATTGTAAGGGAGGAAAGGGAGGGTCACAGTTTATATGAGAGTCCACGCGAACGGAGTCGCGGGCAATAGCTAGTAATTTATAAAGACATCGTGCCCGTTTAAGTATTGACTACGATATTTGTCGTGGGTCAGGGCGGGCGCGGGACGCGTATCGTAATTATAATGATGAAGCAGCAACCCTATTGCGGGTATATAATGGCTGGAACTGATTTCGTAACGTTTAGGCTGCACGCCTGCGAGGTTAATGTATACAGATTATTTATGTATTAATTTCGCTAATGGATTTTATGCTTTATCGTAATCCTCTTTATTTTGTGAAACATTAACGACGCCCCGAAACTTCCACCGGATTTACGGGCAGATAGAAATTTCGAGTACTTATTAGAATAGGCTATTAATTCGCACTTACAATCTTATTACGTATTTATGCATAATTTATGGTTTGACTTTTAAATGTTTAAATTACGCTAACAATATTTTACAATAAATACTTACCAAAACAAAATACATCATGTTCAATAAAATGTTCCCAGAACAAATATTTATCGAACATATTTTATACGATACTTTTTATATATAAAAAGTTTAATTAGAATAAGGCTAACTTTCTCCTTTGTGCTTTATTAAGTCTTTTAAACATCAAAGTTGCGATACATACCCAGCGGGCATTTTCACCATCTTACCTCACTTCTTTTATTAGGCCAGAAAAGCAATGTGAAAAGTAGGAACAGGTGAAAACTCGATTTTACGTCGGGCATAAATTCGCTCGTAAAAACCCAGTTTTGCGTGGAAGCTGGTAATGGCATTATAAAACTTTTACTCGCTACTTGCTGACTAATTTTATTATATTATATTATTAAATATGATAGGCGTTTCTTTGGAGTTTTAGGGTGTTTAGGGATTAAGATTTTTCTTTGGAGTAATAATTTAAGAAAAATTATATATAAACGTTTTGAGCATAGTGTGCCCTGGTTTTGTTGCGTTATGAGAACATTCGTAATTATTAAATAAATAAAAATAAATAAAGAGAGAACAAGAAAGTTGCCTAAAACTGTTTTAATTAAAACATAAGTAAACAACAAACTTACAATTAGAAACTTTGAAATATTAAATTGTTAAACAAAATCTTAGTAGACTCAACATATGTTTTATATGAAGACGCACTAAAAGATGGTTTAAAAAAATGGTTTGTATGATGGTTTATAATATTAATAATATTTCATTTAATTGCATAAAAGTCCAACTTGAACCTAGTCATATATCAAAGCGCCATATCGCGCTCGGTAGTTAACTAAACTACGACGAACTTCGCTACGTGTGGCTACTTAACAATGTTCCAGATTCCAGTACATTCCAACTTGCACTGGCGTCAAGCGTGATATATTAACAAGTGTGATTAGTCGTTACCGAGGAGTTCAGCACTTGTATGAAACTCTAGGAATCAAGTTTAGATTCACACTTGTCAGAAACATATGCTAAGAGTTATGTGTAGGTGGGAGTTACAGAAATCCAAATTTTCCGAGTTAACGGGATTATCGTATAAGTCAAAGATGTGCGGTAGTGAATAGGCCACACCCTCCAAAGACATATAATCCACATTCCGATGGAAGCCCATGACTGAAAACCCCGGGAAAAAATCATGGACGTTCTAAGCCCTGAAGGCGGACGCTTGAAGAAACGAAGGGTATCAGCAACACTTGAAGCGAAATTAAACGAGACGTAGAAGACAGATCGGTCGGTATCCCATGTAGTAGCCTCTTAACTAAAGAAGCCGAGACTTCTCAATTTAGAATTGAATTAAATACATAATTATAATTCTTTGTTATATAACAATGTAATTCCAAATAAATTTCTTGTAGTTAAAAGAATAACTAGTTACGTTTGTTAATAAAATAAAAAGAACATTACGCAACACACACGTACCTACCTACGTCTCTAAATCATGAAAACACGTGGTGTATAAAAATTTACCAATTGAATTTCCACGAAAGCATCGCTACTGAACAACCCAATAACTCTTTATGAGCTATATTTCAATAACAAAACCGTAAAAAAATTAATAGAAATATTTACACGGAATATTGAGCTGAACGTTCGGAGCGAAACGTCCGATCGACCTGTGTTTTGTATGCATGAATTTATTGGCATACAAATTTTACGAACGCCCAATTAAACACGAATGCGGTTGTGCGATTTGTGAAAAAACATTGGTATAATAAAGGCGGGTAATTGAACGTAACCGGAGCGCACTGGACGCGACCGCACTGCTCGACGGCTGGGAAAGAAATGACCTGGCCCGGACATATTGCCATCTGACCGCACAGATTGTTGGGATTTGGGAATTATGTAACGGTTTGATAATGGCACAGAAACTTTAATTATAATGCAACATGACCGCAACATCAAATGCAACCTAATTTATTTATTGTGATTTAATAGCGGTCGCAATTAACCGCATAATTCATTTAAAACGTTATTCTACGCTATTCCGCAATTCGATTTTAATACAATTTCAAACTGCATAGTATTATAATCCTAATATAAAGGTTTATTGACGTTATAAGATAACTATGAAATTGACTTACTGAAAGTAGCCTAGGTCTTTCCAGAATCATCTACATCTTTTTTCAAAGTTATACGATTGATGGCTATTTATAATATTATGTAGTACCTATTACTAATATCCACGTCACAGTGCACTCTGCTTCGCCCCGTTATCGTCAAGCCTCAGTCTGCAGCACTCGGTACCCGAAGCACGTAATCCATTGCTGTCATAACACCGCCGGTGCGCCGTAATCACTTAATATCACCGGCGGTCGTGGTTGCCAGTCTTGGTTTTCGTGAAAGCATTAATAATATACGTAGTAATATTTCGGTGGAAATCTCTTTTTATAACCTAGTGCGATTTGAAATAAATGTTTATCTTAATTTTATTTGCATTGTGTTAAAAAAAACTTACTTACATACAGTCTCTGACTCGCGTATTCTTTTTATGTCAAATTTATACATACCTGTAAAAGAAATAACACATTGTTTATTAAATATAATATAATATACATCAACCGCTTAAATATATCGCCGGGTTAGTTCCCGAACCGGTGGTAGGCACCATGTAGACTTTCTAAAGGTATTTGATTCAAATTTATTCAGAAGAAAATTTAATTTCATTTCATATGAAAATATGAGTTAATCATACTACTAATTATTATACATCATATCAATTTATTAATCGAGCCGAAATTATATTGAACTATCAGAGCTTCAAATAGCATATTGAATAAGAAATACGTCCTTATAAAGAGACGAACAGAAATCAATGTGAACCAAGAGCAACAAGTATCGACAACTGGATGGCACATTCAATGAAACTCACGCGAAATGAAACCTATTTCGACGGCTTCATTTTATTCACTACTTCTTTTAGTTCCCGGTTATCTTATTTTCTCGAAAAGACAAGCCGACGGACGTCACGTTTTTCGAACTAGAGTTGCAATGATATATATTTTCTATTTCAAATACTCTTTTTATTCACTCAATCTATACTAATATATAAAGATGCAAAGTTTGTGTGTTTGTTAAATTGTAGGGGGTAATCTCGGGATCTACTGAACCGATTTTTAAAATTCTTTCACCAATAGAAAGCCACATTATTGCTGAGTGTCATAGGCTATATAAAAAAGGATTGTTAACATTATGCCCAACGAAGTGGGCATGGGTCCGCTAGTATTTAATATAAATGCGGTTGGCTGTCGTTTTGAATATTATTTGAGATGAGAATATTTTAACAGTAATAACGAAGTAATTAACAGGTAAAGATCAAACTTCGTCATAACCGTATGATAGTTAAGATATACATCCTAGCATATACTTCAATATAAATTGTTCTATTATATAAATGAATATTCGGTTTTCAGTCTGTAGTATAAAACAAGTTTCTTAATATTTAACTTGTTAAACTTTTTATACAGTACAATCAATGTACCTTGCTACACCTCTAGAATTTGAAAATCTGAGCACAAAACCACACCCAACAAAGTTATAGTATTACTAGCTGTTCCCCGCGGTTTTACCCGCGTAGTTCCCGTTCCCGGGGCAATACCGGGATGTGACGTATCCTATCTTTTAAGTTGGATCAAACTGCACATGGTGTGCGAATTTTATTATAATCGGTTAAGTGGTTTAGGAGTCTATTGAGAACAAACATTGTGACACGAGATTTATATATATTAAGATTATTGATATAAGCTGTACCGCACCAAATCGCTTTACCGATCCATTATACACGTAACCTCACCCGACCGCTGAAACAAAAATTAACAATTCACGAAGAATATCAAACATTTACACGTCACCCGAGCACCTGCCACGGTGAGAACGGTCCGTGATGATCGAACAAAAAGTACCCTCTTTTAGTGAATAAAAATCAAATGGTATAAAGCTATAACCCTTAATCGCAGACCGAAGCCTGAAGCTCGAATGTATTGCGCTGTCAGCCGGTGTGCTGACCGATTTCATTGGATCCCTTTGCGATCCGTGTAGGCGAAATTATGTGGGATATCCGCATTTTGTAAGCAAAAATATATGCTATATGTTAACATCGTAAGTATGTATGGCTGCTATGTGTGAGTAGCTTTAAGATTATATAATATTTGAGTATCTACTCTTTCTATAAGCTTATGAAGATGTTTCATTTTTTGAAAGCCTCTTGTAATAAGCGTCAAATTCATGTTACATTAAAATTTTACAGATTTTAATACTACGTTTTTGGACAAATATTTTGGTTTGAATAGGCCTGTTGTTTTTGGCTTTTTTGTTTTATTTGAATTTAAATTAAAATGTATTTACAAAAGAAAAGTATGTATATGTAATTTATTCCGTTATCTAGTTGCCATAACACAAGCTTCGGCTTAGCTTGGACCTAGATGGCGCTGTGTATAAATGTCCTGAAAATATTTATTTATTTATATCTACATACATATATATGTACATATATACGTATTCATACATTTTCACATACGTCACAACGTTACGTTACTGTAGGTACACGTAGGCACTTGACGTAAACTACGTTAAACTTTTAATAGGCTTCATTAAAATTTAACAATGTTCAAGCCGGCTGCCGGTTAATTGGTGTTATATGAAATTTCGTACGAAACGCGAATGTACTATACACATACGACTCACATTTTTGATCCAAGTCATTATATAAAACGTAATACTGTATTGACCATTGATAAAATTATGATTTAAAACCCTTAGTTATTTCAAAAACATTGTATTAATACAATAATTAAAATTACATATTATAAGTATATATATGAAGTCAAATTCGTTCGAAACAAGTTCGATCGCAAAACTTATTTTAATTTTTTTTCGATGTCAATAATTTTATTTTACTTTAAACTGCTCTTTAAATACACGTATGATTAAGTAATCACATTTAATACTTGAACAACAAAACAACAAAAATGTAGAAAGTGTACACAACCCGATGTCGATTACAACATTCGCGTAAATATTCTTTCATCGATATAGCATGTAGTTGCAGGATGATTGGCTACGGAAACCTATCCCCTGTGAAACATGCACAAGAAAAACATACAGAAATATTCTCTTGCCCCCACTGAGGATCGAACACGTGACTGTACGTTTTGCAATCACCACATCGACCAAAGGAGCCGGCAAAGCGTTTCGATTATAACTGAATTTGTCATATATTATATACACACTTACTTACTACATATATATTGTATTCTATGTCCATAAACTTGCTAGTTTAATTGTAATAGTCCTTTGGAACTACACTAGTCAGAAAACATAATAGGTATGTACTTTTACTTTTTTATTTATTTACACTTAAACTATTGTTGTTTTAAAAAAAAGCAGGAACAAACGGATGAATTAAAAGTGTAACCACAATCAAAAACAATTCCAATACGTAACGACCTCCACGTATTTTCGAATACGTTCAAAATTTAAGAGCTTTTCTTCGCAAATACGTTGAACAATACATCAAACACCAATGACAATACAGTTGAATTCATCTTCCAATTGAATCTGCGTTCAACAAAGCGTCTCTTAATCTCCAAGACTTGGCAGTCGATTGTTTTAGAATCCACAATTAGTTGCGTTTGGAAACTTGGACCGATCTCTGGGTAAGACTCTATGGCTCTCAAAGATCATCAACGAACTTTGAAACTGCTTCTGAAAGGATACATTTAATTTTGCATTCAGAGCGTTATCTCGAAAGGTTAAGCGATAGTTGGTTTGAGATCTTTCATTAAAGCACTATGTTACTTTAAAATAAAATCAAGTTTTAAGTTTGGGATTTTATAAAGTTAACTTTGGTATTGTCTATTTACTCGTGGGAATAAAATAAACAATTTGAAGGGTTTATATTGTAATAATTTTGTAAGCCATTCATTTGGTATTGATTTGTTTTAATGTAAACTTTAGAACAATATAAGAAACACTGAGATCAAACATAACGATAGCGGTAAACAAGAAGATTGCAAAACAATAATATGGTAACATTGAAACTTGACTTGACAATCAGATTATTGCCGAAATAATTTATAATAGATATTTTAAATATTAAACGCACAGGCTCTTCATAACGATACTCATTCAACCAATCGAATGAATTAAAAAGGCTTATACCCAACATAATGAACCATTACAATTATGCACGATACACGAATCAAGTGTACTCTACATACTACACCTAACTTAAAATTAGTCCTCAACACTATAACAGTCCTTGTTATAAAATTGTTAAAGTTTGACAATAACGTCGAGTTACGCGCTATTCCGCAGGCTTTGTGTCCGAAATATTTAAGCAAAACCGCCTATGTAGTAAAACGCAAGGCCCACGAGCCGGTGTCACGCGAGCCCTCCATTACGGCACTCTTTTGTGTGTAAAATTACATTTTAACCCAGCCTCGGTGACCCGACTGGCGCCACCGCACATATAAATACTCGTACTTTTGCCCATCTTTTTTTACTCTCGTAGCAAAAAGGGACATTGCCTGTTTGAATTTATTTAAGCGTAATTTTACAAAATGCTGCATAAAATTATACATTATTGCTAGGTAGGTAGGAATTCTATTCCTTCGTGTTTTTCGCTTATGGTAATACAAAAATTATAAGTGACAATTTTTCAAAGTCGGCAACCTACTTCAGAAACATAAGACTTTACCAAGTGTTATTTTAACAATTATCGACGACGAACACCCCATCTAGTGACTCAAGATTTAGTTTTTCATAAAATAAAATAATTGATATAGCAAAGCAAAGAAGCTTAAAGCAGCTTCTTCACATATTCTTTATTACTTAATATTGTAGGAAGGTTAATCAAAAAGCAAAACACACGCAAGAACACGTGGCAATGACCACTTTCCAATAAAATTCTTCTTATCTTTCATCCAAATTTCACTATGAACCCTGGATACTAACATCATTCATAACTTGCAAATATAAAAAAGGTATGAAAAAAGCAGTGCTCACTATTTCTCCTCAAACATCATCCATCACCAGTCATCATAAATAAACCATAGTTCTGTTCCTATTCACGCCAACTCTAGAATGTTCCATCATAAACAATCATTTATAACGCTCATCACATCTTAACGATACTCGCGAACGGTAGATAACGTTAAATATATTACTTTAGTTATTATACTCATTAAGTTGAGAAATATACGAAGGTATATTGGGACTATGAAAACATTACTAGGTTAATAAACATAATATGTAGTCGGTAATTAGAACTATAATATTGAAGGTACCCCCTACTTGATTTTGGGCAAGGATAAGATCAGGCGTCGTTTTAAAAATCATTTTTCTATCCCCATTATTAATTGTAAAATCGTTCGATTTCAATCTTTGAAGATTACCTCTTAGTTAAAACTCAGATATGACAGCTGTTATATTAACCTCATTTATATACACTTTAAAGAATATGTATTGTAATTAGATGGTCAATAATTGCTTTTGATTAATTAACAGAGTTCAAGAATCTCTTTATTTTATTAGCTAACAAATACAAGCGTCCGAGACGCTTGTATTTATTAGCTAACAAATACAAGCGTCCGAGACGCTTGTTATTATTATTTCCCAAAATTCCATACAAATGTAATTTAAATGTTTTACGACCAACATTCTATATATGTATAATGTGAAAAAATATTCCGACATTTTACCACTAAGTGATGAATACACACGATTTACCAAAATAAACTCAACCTACACAATATACACAATATCACAAACACAAAGTAAAGAGGATGAAACGGGCCATTATTCATCTATTAAATACGGACAAAGCGCCTGCTATAAATAGTATTATAAGCACTTTGGACGATATATTGCTAAAACAATTTGCTCAGGCGTATTGGTTTCACCTACAAAGCCTGTTCCTGGTAAACTTTGGAGATTTCATTAATGACGTTACTTTTAAACTACATTACATAAATATCAATTTAGAAACAACTAATTAATTTGTTTTAGCTCTCTATTAGGGGTACTAATGAATAAGAATATCAAGTCGATGATGAAAAAGCCCAAAAAATGTAACTTATTGATTAACTTTGTGTCTGTAGAATCAATAAGAGATTTTTAATCGGAAAGTGCAAATGACAATGTTAAAGTCTTTTCGTTTAATAACCTAAGGGAAGTGAAAAAATGATCTAATCCAAATAAAAGTCTTAACCCTTAAAAAGGCTTGCTAAAAAGCTACTTTTTATTTATTTATTTATTTATTAATAATGAGAACCAACAAGCACGACAACAATTTATGATTGGTCTTACAATTCCGCACCAATACTTTAACAATTGTCTACTCAATTACAGGTTCCCTAAAAATTCGTGAACGCACGTTTAAAACATGGCCTGTTTTAACTAACCTGTCATAACTTATAACAAATCCACTAAACCATTACAGGAAACGTAAAACGTTAACATAATGCCTATCTACCTCTCCGCAAAGTTAAAAACACTCGAATCCGGCTAAACGATAATGAGTCGACAAGACCGAATTTACCTCGGCTCCAGCTTTCCAAAACTCATTAAACCAAGTTTCCTTATCATCCTCTTGTTTCACGAATATAAATCGCTTTAGTAATTTAATCTTCAAAGTCTTTGATTATATAGTATCCGAGTTGCGTGATCGGTTATGGGAGCAATAATGTGCGTTTCATCGGGGACGAGGGAATAGACTAACCTGTTTTAGAAATGACTTTAAAGTGGCAAAATGTGTCTTTTATAAATCTATGGGACAATCTGATGCATTAAATGGAATGAAGACGCTACGGTTATGCACATATGGGTCGGTAGGTACCAATCCTGGGTCGACTTCTTAAAAAACTACCGTCAATTGAATTACGAGAAAAAAGCACGAGAGGCTCAATTTTCCTCATTGCTCTGAGTAGAATTGGTCGCGCTGCATTCATAGTAATTAGACAACCACAGTTATATCAATATGTACATTGTTTAATAATGCGCCTTAAAATTAATATTAGAACGAAATCTTTTATTATTGAACTAATCTTCTTACCTCTAGACTCTAACATGATTAGTGAAGACACACAAGTTAATACACACTATGAAATTTCAATAAACCAACATAACGGTCTATACAAGGCAAGTATTCTCAATTTTAATAATAAATCACCCGTTGTTTTATCAGTAATGTAATTAATGAGTTTCACCTGTTTCGTGACTAATGGCTTTCATAAGCAAACAGTTTAGATAAAGCCTTTGTATAAAACAAATCGTTTCATTCAAATTCGACTGCTTTCGGTTTATTGCGATTGTAAAACGTCAGTTCGGGAGTGGGAGTTAACGACTGATGTTACGCCTTCCATCATCCGTTTGTAGATTTGGAGATAGCCAGTCAGTCAACAATGAACAACTTGATGAACATTTATCTATAAACGAGGCGGACGTCTCTTGTCCTTAATCACTTTTATTAACATTATTATCAACGTCAAATTTATTGTATAATTTAATTATATTTATGCCACTTCTAGGCGTGACATTTGACATTCCTACTCATGAAATATAAGTATCAGTATACAAAACGATTACACAATATTCTTGTTGTAGCTTCATATCTAAAGTTATTTCTTGGAAATTGGTAATTTACCAAAATTTTTGTCCATACTTAAACATAAACACAATAAACATTTTCGAAGGTACTTCACACGACGCGGCCCATTTACAAGGACTCCTTCAATCTATCAACGGAATTTCGACCTTATCTGTCACAGATAGAGAATACATAACACATGAGTACTTGAGGAGGACAAAAAATCTATTATATCATTAAGATAAGACGAGGTTAGGAACCTCTGAGCATGTTCCACATTTCGGGCAGTTTCCGACTATTTTCTATTTACTCGGCGACATTTTTGATAACGCGTTCACATCTTAGCGAATCTGCTCCTTTTTCCTTAATACGCCTATTACTAGATACGAGAATGCTTTATTCTATTGATTACGTATATTGAAGTATAGTATATAAAAATTACTTGACTATTGGCAAATAGATTTATCCACATACAATCTAAATAACATGCTATGCCTTTATTTGTGATCGGATCCTTGAGGACAAGAATCATGAGTCGACCACCACCACTCGATTTCGTAGACCACCTTAGCCAGTATTAATTACTACATCAGGTATAGATCACGAGCACCTTTGACATACATTCCGCGAAGAATACTATGTCTGTAACAATAGCAGTAGACAAACTAAATTTATATGTCTCGATTTCATCATCCCATGCCATGTCCTAATATGATTGAAAATAGCTACTGTTTTGCAAACAATCAATAGCATCCAATTTCGGAACTTTCTATTGAAGGTCACATAAAATTAGGAATTTTTGAAGTACCTAAACAGCAATTTAACCGTACCTATTATTGTTATAATAACATTACGTGTTTTCCTCTCGAGTCCTGTAATAAGCAGAAATATATTTACAATTAGGATTCAAAATAACAACATTAAGAAGATTACGAATAAATTAATGCCAAAGACCCTTTCACAATCAAAAAGTCGATGAAAATTAATAACAATGCATTAGACGGGAATATTATTAATTAATAATTTCATTAGCCACTTAATTATTAATTATAAACTTGAAACGTGTAAATATCTATCGACGTCGAAGTATTTTCAAATAGTGTTTAATTAATTAATTATCTATAGCTTTAAGGTACATACGTATTGACACATTTATTAAAAACGAATGAATAAAGTCAAAATAGAAACATCGATAAGTAGTAGCGATACTTTAAATCTCATAAATATTAATGTATAAACAAATATGTTTTCTTTTGCTCTTTGTGGAGTAATTAATTCTCAATTTGTAGGATTTAACATACATTTTAGGTATGAGAGCGTAAATAAGAAAACAGTGTAAACGCCACAACGATGGTGATTGATGATAACTCATTAATCTCGTAAATATAAAGAAGAGTAATAATTAATTAAATACCTCTCACAACAACCAAAACTACGAACCATCTCTATACATTAAATATAATTTAAGAAACAAGCTGATGGAGGAGTACTTCTTTTTGTGGGGAAATGCTGGCACATGCCACAATTCCTGGGGAAGAGAAATCAGATAATTGGGTTTAAACCGACTAAAACCCATCAGTGTCTATACATATGATCTTGATGTATGACGGAGTCGCGAATGCTCTTAGAAACTTCCTCGGCTGCCAGTGGTATCCTCAATGAACTATTATTAATGGAAGAGGTCACACTTTATTGATAAGGTCGCCAATTACAAGCAAATACAAGCAATAACTATCGAAGAGTAGTTAGATCTTCTTTTTCCTAATGTAACAAAGTGTTTTA
>JADANM010005856.1:5799114-5824531 GCA_026213755.1 Eurema hecabe | reverse complement strand
AAAATAAATATCAATCAAATGTTCAAAGAGTCAGTCAATCAGTACATAAGAAGTTCGCCGAGAACGCTAGTAAACAAAAGTTTTTCGTAATATACATAACACGGAATCCGATGCATTTTGTAAGTTATGAGAGCAGTCCACGCCTATCAAAAGTTTTAGACCCTAGCTTAAATGAATCTCGTCATAGTATAAACACGTCTCTACACTAAGGCATTAAAAATAATAATAACGCCCGCCACTAGTAATATAAACACGATCTACTTTACAACACTGTAAAATATTTCGTAATTAATTTCAGAGTAAATATTAAAGCCCAACCTTTTACCTACAAAATGAAAACTCTATTAGGTTCTTGTTTTGCACGTACGAGTATGTATTTTAATTCCATTCGGGATTTATAAAAACGTGGTGTTTATAAAAAGTATATTGATGAATAACATGTTCAATTTTCAGTTTGAAACTGTATGAGAATTTTCTGTTGTTTTATTTTTCATTCATAATTTTAAAACTATGGCTTCATGCTTATTGACCTGTCTATGATACTAATAATACTGCTATTTTAAGCTTATACTGTAGTCTATCAGTACAAAGACCAAAGCTTTAGGTAGAAGTAACCTTTTCCTTCAAAGGCCAGCGGAAACGTGCAGCTTGTCAACACTAAAAAGCTATAATATACTTGTGCAAATATCGATTTCAATTCGGTTCAACAGGTAGTGCAGACTATCTTTCACTGTGTTATACAATGCACCCTGGACATACAACTTCTTGGTTGAATCTACCCCTTGCGTTTTTGGAGAATCTATCTATACTAATATATAAAGCTGAAGAGTCTGTTTGTTTGTTTGTTTGTTTGTTAAATAGTCCACGTAGGTCATAACACAAAGTCCTGTGTATTATTTTAATACAAATGTGAAGCTGTAAATTTATGATATTTTTAATAGTTGGCCCAGTTAAAAATGATGTTAAAATCCTAATAGGAATGATATATAATTTTAAGGTTTTGGGTAATCACCTAGTATTCATGTCACTAAGACGTAAAATCGTTAATTAATTATTTCTAAACATCAATCATATTTAAGAAATTAATCTAATGACTTTAAATATAAAGGCAAATTCGTTTTCAATCGTTACATTAGAAGCAAGACTACTGCGGAGCTAACAACATGAAGACCATTGTAAGTTGTTGTTCTTAGATTATTTAAAACAATGTTTATATTTAAAGTTTCTAAATAAAGTCTGTTAAATTTTCAAAACATCAACAAATTTACTCATAAATTTTCAGATTCTAACTGTTCTGGGTTGCATTGCTGTACTGGAGGCCAAGCCTTTTCTGGATCTAGGGATAGGGATGAACCCCGCTCTGCAAACGGGTCTTGGTACCGGAATGGGACTCAATCCAGGACTCCAAACTGGTCTCGGTACCGGAATGGGACTAAATCCAGCCCTTCAAACCGGTCTTGGTACCGGAATGGGAATGGGAATGGGAACTGGACTTGGAAGCGAACTTGCATTAGAAAATGGCTTAGGAGGAGGAATGGGAGGCCTGGGAGGAGGGATGGGAGGTCTGGGAGGTCTGGGAGGCCTGGGAGGCATAGGTGGCATGGGAATAGGCGGCGGATCATCAAATTTTGCTAACGGAGGTCAATTCGCTGGACAGAACATGAATAGTGGAGCGACGGGGATGGGTTCACAAGCGGCGCAAAACTCTGGTATGGGAGAGTTCCACAACATTGGCTCTCATCATACTAGTCAGACTTCCGTAAGTAGCAGTTTATAACTAATTGTTTGAAATTGTCATTTGGCAATTCCTTGTCGACCTTTTGTGCCTATATATGATATAAGCTATCGTATCTTTTAGCTTGGATCAAACTCGACACGATGAGCAATTTTAATTTAAAATCGGTTCAGTAGTTTATGAGTCAATCGCGGGCAACAAAACGTGACACGTAATTTATATATATTAAGATAAAGATAAAGGTATTCATCGTATTTTTATTCCCAGATTAACCAGGTGCAAAGCGACGAGTCCCACAACATCGGAGGTAGCACTGGCTTCAACAACGCCGCAGCGGGCGGCAACGGCTTCGGCAACTTCCAGAACGGAGCTTCTCAGCTCGGCAACCAGTTCAGTGGAGGCAGCCAACAAAGCCTGTTTGGTTGAGTCTAAGCAATGTTAATGTTGGAGAAAAATAAGAATATAAAATTTAAATATACACTATAACGTTTTCTTTTTTAAAATCCTGTAGGTTGCTTTATTCCGTTTATTAGAATATGGTTGAACACTGCATATCAACTCAACAAATAAGTTGACCTGCATTTTAGAATTGACATAAAAAATCTCAAACATGACAAAATAGGAATCTCTCTCTACCAAAGTGTTTTCAACTTAACTTGAGTTAACACTACATAAATAAACTCGCCGTGAAAAATTTAAGAAATTTAGAAGATAATTTAAAACTGCAACCGTGTCGATGCTAATTATATAAATTACTCTGGTTTTCCTTAATAAAAATGTATGTATTCAACTGTAACGACCAGCTACGAGCTACGCCACCGAGACAGAGCTCAGCTTGTACAGACTTTTAGTCTCATTTGCAATTAAATTAAATTGTTTAATTTATTAACGCCTCTGTAGAACGGCATTGCAGAAAGATAACCACCACGTTCCATGGACATTTGATAAAACTGTTTATTATATTAATGCTTGTAGTAAAGGAAACGAAAGAATGCCAATCGGGATTGTTAAATATCTATATATTGGATATTTCTAAGTTTATGTATTTAGCTTTTATAGCCAAAAACGAACATTTTAAGCAAAAAATACTAAAAATTTGGCAGCAGAATTTTAATGAACACCACAATGATATCTTAACGTTGGTTTTTAAAATTGTTTTAATAAAACAGAAGTATATACGTTACGTAATTTATCTGTTACCTAGTTGCAACAACATAAGCTCTGCTTAGTGTGAAACTATATGGCGCTGAGTTATAATTTCGTAGCGAAAATTTTACGGTAATGAAATTTTGGTCGAAACACTAAAAGTTACCGTACAAATACAGTATTACACTTTTGATAATTAATCTTTAAACTTATTTAATAGTTAAGAATGCTTCACATCTCATTTCGTTTCGTCAACAGATCAATAGATGTTTTAGGGCATTTGAAATTGTCCTCGGCAGGTCCACCCCCGAAAGGGTGCGCGACGGAACACCAGTGGGTTTTAGTCGGTAGTGGCCCTTTAAAGGCGAGTCCGACATAACTGCCTCCTTCTCCCCCGAGGACGCGGTATCCGTAAGAGGATTTCCCCCCGTCAAAAAAAAAAGGCATTTGAAGTTACAGACAGTAAAGAAAGATTTAGTAACGTATAATAATCCTTGTTCGAGTTTTGAAATACCGAAGCGCACAGTTATACGATAGCTTTTAGCTTATGCCAAGATAATAAGACATGATTTCAAAGAGCTCAATTATGTCATTCATGATGATATATATCATCATCAAGGCATAGCAGAAGACATCACCGAATACCGAAAACCACTCAATAGAATTACGCACATTATTTCCACTTTGCACGTACATTTTAATTTCTTTACTAAATACTATCACTAGAAAGCAGCCTGCGAAAAAATCCTTTATTATATTTACTCTGACTGAGAAAGCCCTATCAGGGCAAAAGCATATTCATTCTTATAGAATATAAATAGTTCAAAATAGGTTGTTTAAGAACTTTTCTTTTCGAATTTAAATTATCATTTTACTTCTAGATGATTTTTAATTGAGTATTTATGAAACTACTATGACAATTTTAAAAATAATTAATAGACCATCAACACGTAGCAACGCAATGATGATAATAAATTAATTAATTTTATTTTATAAAATCGATTAAACAACGCAATCGGGATTTTATAAGATTCAAATAACGATCTCAAATATGAAAATCCCATCTACTAACGAGAAATGCATTAGATTCCTTAATCGGTCTTTAACGATTATATGAATCAATTAAAAACGACGTACGACACCTTAATTTTTGGAATATAAAACGTCGCTTTGAATTAATTACATTATTGTGTTGTCAAGCTCTGATAGATCAACATGAAGTTTGCTGTAAGTTTGAAAGAATCCTTAAAAACTTTTCTTCTAAAAATCAACTACTTAATACTTCCCTAACTTCTATCTCTCTCTCTTTATAATTAACATTTTCTATTGAAATTTCAGATCGCTTTGGTCCTGACTTGCGCGGTGGCTGCCAATGCGCAGTTATGGCCAGGCTACCTTGGCAGAATGTTCGGCGGCAACTACGGGAACTACGCAAACGGCGGGGGATATGGTAACAACATGTACAACAGGGGAATGGGCGGGCACGGTCAGCAGGGCTGGATGAACAACGGCATGGGAGGCTACCACGATATCGGAGCTCACAACCGGAGAGTTTCTAACGTAAGTTTACTTTTACATTTTCATCATTTGGTAAAAAAGAAAGAATCATTATTCCAGAGCACATACATTAAACAAGAAATTAAAAAAGACAGGAAAAGAGAAAAAGACAACGTTGATCTGTAAAGGAATATCGCTATGTAAGGACAATTATTCATTGCACATACAGCAGCTATTCCACACCAGTCCTAGGCTTCCTAGGCTAGTCCAGTCCAGTCCTAGGCTACACGTGCCAAGGAGCTTCTCAACTATGTCTCACTTACTTTCAGATTCAGCAAGCCGAGGACAACGGTTACCACAACATCGGTTCAGGGGGTATGTACAACAACGGCGGTATGGGAAGCAATGGCTTTGGTAGTTACGACAACGGAGCCAGCAGCCTTGGCAGCAACTTCGGCTCTGGCGGCGGTGGCATGATGATGGCTTAAATCATCAGTCGTTTCTGTTTTTTAGTTTTGTTTACTAATTTAATAAAGATTTTAAAAACATGCTTATGATGTTATGTTTACAGAATAATTATAGAATTCCCATCTGCGATATAATGATGACTTCCTTACCATTAAATGAACCTTATATTGACCATACATATATTTTGATACACATACGTGTAGGTCTGTTGCTTCAGCTTTAAGAACCAATACAAAGCGTCTTGTAAGTTAAGCTTAGTATACACTAGGACAACTAACACGTCTCATTTTCCACTATTGTCTACTCCACTTGCATGCCTAACTTCATCCAAATCCATCAACTAAAATTTTGACACACCTTAGATGTTCTTCAAACTTTCGAATTTATGTTTTTAATGAGGAAATAAAAAAACAAAAGCATAACGCCCACGCTATGTGTAATTCCGACATGAACTCATTGAGGCTTATAATTATTTGATATTCTCTCAAATGGCAACGATGTATTAATTATAACTTCCATTAAGGATCTTAACAGTATAAGAATGTAAAGTTTTCCAATTATTCGCCACAAAATCGTTCTCTTTAACAACTCAAACATAACTTTGATTTGATGTATCACTAGGGTTAGATACCTTTTCGAAGAAAACAGATAGGCTCACATTTCAATCATAATAAATATAATAACTCTTGATTGTAGAAGACATTAATCCTTTCCACAAGTTAAACTAAAATAATTACTTCAAAACGGAAAATTCAAAACATCTGCGTAAGCTGATACGACTAGCAGTGTTAAAATTTTAGTAGAAGTAACAGAAACACGCACACTAAAATATCACAACGGCGAGCACTAAACACCCTGACAGGAAACATTTGACAATCGCCTTTGCACACACAACATTAAGGTTCAATTTTCATTGCAATGGTACAACTGCGAAACTCATAAAATAGCGCACTTTTGTTCGGTCAAGAATGCGCTTTCTTCTTATTCTGTTTCGTAACAAAAGCTTCATTCACAGTCCTTCATTGTTCCTGTATCACACAATAAGCAACTGTACGAGTGGGGCATTATCTTAACTGTGCTATCCTTACCAGAAGCTTTACTCCTTATTGCGGGGAATTATAGCGTTTTGCTGCTATTATTTGAGGGATCAATTCTGATCTTCTTAAAGATAGAATATTCTTTATCCTACTATCTTATCTTAATATATATAAATCTCGTTTCACAATGTTTGTCCTCAATGGACTCCTAAACCACTTCGCACACCATGTGCAGTTTGATCCAACTTAAAAGATAGGATAGCTTACATCCCGGTATTGCCCCGGGATCGGGAACTACGTGGGTAAAACCGCGGGACACAGCTAGTTATTATATACGGGAAAGTTTGGGAAAATATACATCATTTTTGGTACTCTCAGTACTAAATGGAATTGTCTAAGTTTGGCAAACAGGTAGATTAGATAGAGCCTTGATTGACACACAAGCTTTTTATCCCGATATTGTTAAGGGACTGCAAACTCTATAATAAGAATCTATAGTAAATAAAAACAAACTGTTGGTAATCTATTACTGAGTAAATCTATTACCAGAGGGAACTTGGTTTTACATGATCTAGAAAAAGCCGCATTTAAACCGCTTTTTGATTTTTTGATTATGCAGAGATACCAAATTGTTAACAAAAATATATTGTTGTATTATAACAGCATGACGATTTAAAACTTATATGGCTTTTAAGCGTTTTACGCAGTGCTCGTAAAAAATAGAGCGTAAATCTTCATCAGAATGCAACAATACTTAAATCCGGTATCAACGACGCAGTTTTTTCCCATAGTCTTCATAAAATACATTCAATCTATAAGTAGTTTAGAGACATGTAAGCTAATCACTTACGTCATACGCAATTAATACGTAGGTCTTGATTGCGTTATTAATAGTCTATAAAACGAATAGCTTAAGATATAGCAGTCCAATTAGCTCGGCCCCTGTCCAGTTGTCAACATGAAAATTTATGTAAGTTTTTACTATACAATACCAGCAGTATATATATGGTCCATGTGTTTTACGTATTTATTATTTATTAATTTAAAAATTTATTTAGAGAAGACTCAACCTCAATATCAAACTCATATAGCTAGTTTTTTCGGTCAACTCAAAATAAATTTATTAAATTTGATTATTTTTATATGTATTTACTAAATTTGATTTACCTTGTCTAGGTCTTGACGTTCCTATGCTGCATCGTGGCTTTGGAAGCCAGGCCCTTTTTGGGTCTTGAAAGTATTGCTCATGTAGGAGCTGGCCTCGGCGCTCAGATACGGGAAGGAGTTGCCGATATGTTAGCCTCCACTATTGGCATGGGTTTGAATGGCGCTCAGATGATGGCATCGCGAATCGGACTTCCGGGGCTCGGTATTGGCATCAATGATATGGGTGACGGTTTAGGTATGGGCGGCATGGGAGGTTTAGGAGAATTAGGAGGGCTAGGAGGGTTAGGAGGGTTAGGCATGGATGGCATGGGAATGATGGGCGACGGTATGGGTATTTTATAAATGTCGGCATCTTTTGGTGTATTAATAAATTCTCCTAATTCTATCTCTACATTGTTAAAAAATGCAAACTTAATAATAAAGTGTATTTTGATCATAATATGTTTTATTTGATATTAACTTGATATTTTTCAATGTCATTCTTCCCTTCCTAATTATATCGATTATATATTGATTAAATTTGTAAAAGCATTGAATTTTATTTTAAACTAGCAGAGCCGACAGACATCGTTTTGTCAAAAAATTTTACGGCAATCATATTTTTTTTAACGCCGAGTTTAACGCCGAGCGTTAAAACCATCCTTGGACTACAATGAACATTGAAAAAAAAATCGACAAATTGGTCCAGGCGTTTCTGAGTAATGCTCTTGCCAACATATTTTGCGATACATTTTTATAATATAGATATAAATAGGTATCTGTATTCGTTTTCTGTATTACAGCAGTCGAAATTTCATAATACGAAATATGTTTTGGTCATGTTTTCTTTTTATATCATCACGTTGGCTCGTTACCTACGTTTGTTTGTGTTATAATATTTCATACTTGCTATCACGCGTTAACATTATAATATTCTGAAAACATATTTACTTTAAGAATCTTCAAACGACTATTTTATTAAACGGACAGAACCATTTGCAAAATGGGAAACATAAAAAACGAACCAACATAAAAATATTTTTACTTAAGTAACTATGTACTAACATAAAGTAGTAATCGGAAGATATATAACATTGATGGAGGACGATATATCCATATGCCTAGTTTTTCAATTATAGCATTATTCCGCTGTTTTTTACATCACATGAACACATGAACAACATCTTTCTTCATTCATATATCGAGAACTCTCAAAAGTACTAAGTAGTACTTTCGCTCGATGTGCAGTGCCAGAAAATTAACAAATGTTTTTCTTCAATTTTATATAGATGCAAATGTCTCACTATGCTCTGTAATCGAAATACTAGGATGTCGACCAGTCACCCTCAATATGTAACTGAAATAACCATTTGCATTTTCTTATTTTCATGCATATTTTAGTAATAAAATAAACATTATTATTATACGTATAGTGTTTCCTGTTTAATTCAACCAGCGCCATCATATCACCAAATGTCCAAGAATTTTGACTTTGTACCTGTAACAAAAAAAAATATACTAAAAATAAAATATTCAGAGTGCCTACGATCAAATACTTATATATACAAAGTAAACTTTACAATTACTGGTAGTATAATAAACGTTGTATCAATGCATACAACACACGCATTTTTAAGTATACTGAACACGTATATTCAGAAGAAGAAAAAAAAACGTATTCAAACATTTTAAAAATTCAACTACTTAAACAGAAATGAAATTGAAAAGTACAATATGTTTCTAGAACGAACGCTCTTTTAGAAGTATTGCGTCTACTTATTGAAGATCCAATGTAAGAATCACGTGATTTTGATCATTATTTATTTAAAAGATTAAAACAAGATGCACTCTCGAGATGTAGAGACACATTACGGCTAATACAGTAATCTTCTTAGAATTCTAATTACATCGTATAAAAATGAAGTAAGAAATATTTAATGTAGAGGAGAAGAATTACACATATGTATACACAATTAAACAATAAATAAATAAAGACAGAATAAGAGAAGAAACACAATGTAAAGAAAAGTACACTTTACTTTTAAGACATACTAATATCTACATAAAAATCATACCTAGTTTTAAGGTCCACGTTACATTGAGAATAACCTAATTAGTTCAAACGCTTAAAAAAACATGTAAGAGTAAGAGGCACAGAAAGAAGAAGGATTTCAATTTATGGATTAAATTGGCTACTGACGAATTTGTGTTAATTTGAAACTGCCTTACCACAAAAAGTTACAAAGACGCACGAGGCACAACTAGAACATTTAAAACAAGAAACAATACAATTAAAAGAAAATGATTAGTCACTTTTCTAGACATTCAAAATCAACTGACGAATTCGCGATCTAATATTTTACTTGAATTGATTGATTTACTACTCCAAGTTAAACTTTACGTCAACATTGAAATTTCTAGAATATACAAGAGCTTTTGTTTTATTTTTGTTGGAAAATATTTGTTTAAATAACAAATATGAATAAAGTTGATAACAAAAGGTATACAGATATGGGTGTGTTTCAAAATTCTTTCACCAATAGAAAGACATAATTACTTAACATATTTAATACCATCATTAACTAGGTAGTGTCCCTAATTATTATTATAGGACCTAATAGTCTTACGGAATCAATTAGAAACATTGTAATTACTTCTACAGTTAATGATTTACGTATTATATAAATTATACGCCCGCCGAATATCTATCATTCGACAGTCGACTTGTGGGTTGATAAAATACCTTCTACTTTATTATCTTCTGCTTTTAAGTGACATCAATGAAGATGAAGTGTATGGTAAGTTTTTCCTTTTTTTACTAGTAGTTTTGAGACTTAATAACAACAGATAGTTAGGTTGTATGAAATTAAAACGGTATTAATTAGTAAATACATTTTAAAATATCAAGTTCTTTTTTACGTGAGGAAACCTATGCGTGAGGCATAGGTTTGTATAATGTACCTATAGCTCATGGATTTGGACTGAGTCGTCTTATGTCGAACTCTTACTGACTTGAACCTCACGATATTCTACTTAACCACTACAAGACGCGATCATGAATAGGTAGTAGGTACGCTTGCGTCTCTCCCGCAAATTAATAAAATTTTATCTATAACGATTTGTATCAATTCCAGGTAATTCTATGTCTCGTTGCCTGCGCGGCGGTGGTGAGCGCCGCACCTAATGTAAATCAGAATGCTCTATTGAACGAAGAGCTCAGAGCCATCATCAGGCAAGAATTAGCCGCCTGGCTTAATCGCCTGCCATCAGCCCAGCAGAGTAGTGACTACGCTAGAGGCAAGAATTACGCAGGACAGGCGTACGACAACGGCGCGAGCGGTACTCAGGGCGCAGCTATGCATGACGCCGGCAAAAAGGAGTTCCACAATGTCGGACAGCACCATAGCAAAGTAACGCAGGTTGGTAGTTATTTAAATATATACTTAGTAAAGAAAGTAGGGCCTTAAAGTAATTTTTCTTTAATAATAACGATCTGCTTCAAATAAGTACATGTAGCTACAAAACATATTTAAAATTTTCCATACGACTATTAGAAATCTATCTATATTTATCTAGTTTTGAATAGTTACTTCAGAACCAATATCACTCCTAAAAATAGTCGTATTAAAATCTCAATCAAAGCATTCTTTTATCTTTTCGCTACGTACTCTATCTCTTCATGAAAATATGGGCATATCTATTCTTTTTCAAATTTAAAATGAAACATTTGTACTTTCAGATAAACCAGAAAGAGTCATCGGAGGACCATAACATCGGTGGCTCGGTGGCTTTCGACAAGAGCGCGGCGGCCGGCAACCGGTTCAACAAGCACGCCAACGGCGCTAAGAACGTCGCCAACGACTACGCACAGGGGAGACAACAATCCGACATCATATACCCTTAAAATCTATATTGATAGAATTGAAAATAAATATAAATAATTGATTTAAAAGGTGATTTAATCATAATCCTACTTTGACCAACAGTTCTCCAATTACGTACGTTATATTTAACTTAAAAAACCGACTTCGCGCATATATTTAGTTTTTTTCAAATGAATTGTCATTTTCTGTTGATTCAGTCAAACGTTCACGCGGAAAATATAAATAGAGACCAGTCGAATTGGGAACAATTTTTGAAGGCGGTTGAAATGACAAAGGACTAATAATAATAAATATAACACTAACATAGATGCGAATTAAGCAGGCATATTACTAATTCAAGCGTTAGAATCAGTTTAGAGTGAATATATTGATATAATTGTACTCGGATAACTGAATAAAACTGTTTAAAATATAACTTCCTTCTTTTTATTACTTTCAAGTTTAATAGACAGTAAAAATGAAAATCTATTTTTGCCTTAGCTTAAAGGATTATATTTTTATAAGAAGATACGTTTTTATCTAAATTCAATGTTAATATTGCACAAAGCAGTTCTTATTTTTAGCCTGTTATAAATTAAGGAAACGTTAATCTTTTAAGACCCGAGGGTAAGAAATGATACCATAGTTTGTCTACCTATTTGATGTCAGTCCGTCTATCTCCGGACTGTGGTACAAGCGATATGTAGTCGAATATTGACAAATGACGACGATAGAACAAATTGCAATAAATCACATTTTTGCTCCATATCAATAGCGACAATATGCAGAAGTTTCATCTGATGGTAAACAAGCATCTCCGCACTCTCACGAATACGTTATCACCTTTTAAAGTTGAGAAAAAGATTACGTAACAAAGGAAAAAAATGGGCAACCAGTGCTTCCATTTACACATACATACTTAATCATAGACATTATTTTTATACACTTACCCTCGCCCATCGCATCCGACAACAAACAATCAAACGAATATAAAATAACGTATAAACAGTATACAGACAACATCCGTCCCCTGCCATTTTTAATTAAGCAAAGAGGCCCTAAACGAAATAGCTAAAAGTAAAATCAGGCCAAACGAGAGTTCCGTCTACACTCTATACATACAACACTTCAGTCATCATTAAAAGCGGTTGAGGTATTTATTTTCACACTTTGTTACAATTACCTAAAAATAATAGAAAAAAAAAGAAAACTTTGTGGTAACTGGCGGCCTTACCACTTAAGAGTGATCTCTTCCAGGCAACAAAGTCAGGACAAAAAATACAGATTAAAAAATTATTAGGTGGCGTAGTGCAACTTTAAACAATAATAAAGGCATTACAATATACTTACACATAATAATTAATTGAGATATAATATAATATAACATGCTATTAAGTAATATAAACTACATTATTAGTATTATATTATTATTTTATTTAGGATCTAGAAACTTCTTTGACACAAGTATATGTAACTCTTATTTATCTCTATAACTAGCTGCGCCCCGCGATTTTAACCGTGTTCATTCATGTATTATACACATAAACCATCATTCACTCTATCATATAAAATTACATTTCTGAAACTACGAAACGGATTTGATGCGATTCTTTAAATAGATAGTGCAATGTTCAGGTCTCTAGTATTTATATATTCTATATTAGCACATTAAATACATTACTTTATAAAACAAAAATATAATTTATGGTGAATCGTGATTGATTCATTCACGATTGTCATTATACGTTATATGTTTATAGTTCTGTTTATACTAATAATTATTTAGGGCGTTTATATGCTTGTACAAAAACGCTTGTATTATTTGTAAGAAACATCTACTTTATAATTGGATATAATATTTAATGAGATATAATTAATGAGATCAGCGTTATGGGAGCTTGAGCTTAAGTATTGCTTATAATACTTTTTATTATATTTTCTGTTGGGTTTTTCATTAGTTGTATATTATTTAAAAGATAAATTGAAGTCTAGGCTTAACTATAACTGAGTATGTAACATAGGTCTCTTTTCACAAACAACGGAGTACTAAGGCAATTGGTACACGACCAACCCGGATTGGATCCATATTGGAAAATACATGGCGATACCACTTAAAAAATTATTCTGGAGAATATTCTAGAAAATTATAGACGAAATAGTTTTTAAAGAAATCGCCCGTGCATAAACAACTTAAAACGATTACCTTTGCAAATATAAGTAAGTTTTTTTGAAACAAAAATGTTAATTAATTACGCATCTGCAACCAACATGAACCAAATCGTACGTATTTTATTTATTTCATTTAAATATTGGGTGAAGGGTCTTTTTAAGTACTAGCCTAACTCCTGTTCACTATTTTATTGGAAAAAATGGGGTCTTATAGCTCTGTGTATAATAGTGTATTATTAAAACAGGAATTTAGGTAGAGGACCAAAAGCTGATATGGAAAATTTTACTCAGCATTCCCCCTTTAACATATAATATATCATACGGAACATTCTAGATTATAATTCTATTCAATATTCAAAAAAAAAAAATATATATTGGACGGATCACTAATTAAGAGTTCTTTATTTAATACTATAAATACTTTATTGTATTAGTGTAATGCGAAAGAAAAGTCAAAAATATCTTAATTAATAAAGAAACACTATGTTATTCCCTTTGTTTAATTTTATTTGTTTTTAGGTTTCCCTTGCTACAGCCTGCGTGGCTATACTTGTTTTGTACATGGTAAGTGTTTTTAATAATTTATTATTTTTAATTAGTAGTAAACGTATTTTAATTTAAAAAAAAACCCTGACATAAAATAATGTTTTCTGGTTTAAAAAAACATTTGTTAATACCAGACCATCATAGTCCCACAATATAAGTTTATTGTTAATATTTTTTATCTGTATATATAATTACCTCTTTGTCTAGACTAAGAAAAATCCCTAATGAATTTCTACAATAAATTCAGTCGATATCATACTCCAGAGCAGTGTAGTATTTAACGGTCACTTTCGATTTCATAGCAAGCTTGTTCATTTGTCCCCAACTGCATATATGTATATAATCGAAGGCAAATAAATCGACCCTCTATTTCGTACAGAACACGATATAGAATGTTCCAGAAATCTTCTAGTTTTGTATATTTCAGGGCACACAGTGCGACGCGTGCGTCATCGATTCAGCAGTTATTAGGAAAGTAGCGAAGAAGGCCTTCTCACAAGCCGAGGAGTTGTTCGATTAATTTTATTAAATTAAATAACGAAATAACGATTTGAAATGTTAATATTTTATATTAAAATTCTTCTAATATCACATAAGCATGAGACGAAAATTTCAGTATTAGGTAAACATGTGATGTTATGTTTCACGGTTAAGCACCAAAATAAAATAATGTTCTAATATTTAATTACAAAATTTATTAGCATGTTTCCTTTTGACCTGTATGAGATATTCACATATCTCTCTTTCCTCGTGTCTTTGAAAGCTTTTACAATGATTTGAAAGCAAAGTACAAACGTTTCTCTATTCTACTAAGCAAGATAAAGTAGCACCATGTCTGAACCAACAAAACCTTTATTGAAACTAATACCAAAAGTAAAATTAAATATTGCATTCTCAACATCTTTGGTTCAAGAAATACCCACTAATATATAAATATTACTTCTTTTTTGAACATCGTTATCCCAATATAAGGATGTCTTAAGTACTTGTTTCTTCAAAGTCGCTAAAGACGTTCCGAAACAGACGTCTGATGGAAAGCTTTCGTCGTGATAATGAAATTATTTGCTGTTGTGTAACGGGGCATTAGAATTGAATTACATAAAAACTTAGCTGTTTCGCTGTGGACAGAGTTTTATAAGTCCATCAATAGACGTCGAGAGAGTCGCCTACAAAGAGAAATAAACTGGCAAATTTTAACCGAAATGAAAATGCTTCTTTCGTAGGAAAATTTTTATTTAGGTACAACAAGTTTGGAGAAAATCGATTAACATTCCTTTGTACCTGTGTTTACCATTTATAAAAATAAGGTGTGTAATAGCATATCAATTTATTGTCCTTTTGAGACATACATACAGAACAGAAAAAAACAGAGAACAAATCAATTAACGAATACTTCAACAACACTAGGAAACCTGAAACTATCCCATGAAAACAATATACTTTCCTTAAACCTAAAAGCTTTAATTATAACACAGCTAGAGACCTAGAAAATTCAACTGAACATAGTAATAACATAATACCTTCCTTTTAAAATTCTCATAGTTTACTCATGACCCTTGGAAAAATGACTAAGTTCAATTTTCACTGCTCAAAACCCCCCTTTGTTCCGTCTTACACACAGCGAGTTAAATTCACGGGCACCTTCGCAGACTCTTCCGCGAAACGATAACTAACCTAACACAATTTCATCTCTACTAAATAAACCGCAATAGAATTAATATAAAACATACTATAAGTAAGGAGGTCTCCATCGCCCGCCCGCCCGTCAGCCCTGAGTCCTTAAAAATCTAATTATCCTCACAAAGCTGTTTGTATCCATTTTGCCGCCATAATAAGGACCTCGCTTTGATCTCGCCAACGAATTCTAGTGTCTATTATAATTTCGTTTTGAGTAAACTTATTTTGTCTTTGAGGATGACATTTTCGTTATAGGTATGTACTGAGTAAAGACCTTTTATAGAAATATACAATCTTTATATACCGTCTTTGTAATAAGAAAGTAACTAAATAATCTAGTCTTCGATCTAGGTCCAAACTTCTTTGTTTACTTGCTTCATAAGGCGTTATTTTATTACAATCATTTAACCACACGCCACAGGTTAGTGACTCCTAAACCCTCTATAAAGCTATTAACCTCCCGTTTAAAATTGCTCCTACCAAATAAATCGACATTGTTTATCAACAGCCATATTGCGGTATATCGAGTTTCTCGAGTAGAGTTTTATACTATTCATCATTATAGGTACCTACCTATATTTGTTAAGAACTGCAGGATCTTTACGACGCACCGAACTATAAGCTTTCTTGTCCCAAATCAAAAGATGATGTACCCAATGGTTCAATAAAGTTTAATGTGATATGCAATCAATAAATTAATTAGTAACATTCAAGACCCCATGCACTATTTACTACAGCATTAACTAACGAGATATCCACTTACCGACTTTTACGAACTCCTCGCAATTAGTTACTTATTAATTAATTTCTTTTTAATGCAGACATAATCGACGTTATTAAACATTTTAATATAAAAACCCGAGTACGTTTGAAGAAGACATCATTCAACCAGCTCTTCTCTCACCACCAACTAAACCACTTTCGATCAACATGAAGGTTTTCGTAAGTTTAAAACAGTTTTTATTCCTATATCGAAATACATTGATAATTATATGTGATATTCAATACTTGTCCTAATCAAATGATTTGCGATCCTGGAATGATCCTGGAAAAACATTTTGTATAAAAAAATTGTTTCAATATGATTCTTATACAAATTATTAAATTAACCCCGTATTGACTTCATAGGTTGCTCTTGCCGTCCTCTCCTGCGGGGTGATGCTCGACGCCGCTTCGCTCTTCGGCATACCTTTAGACCAGTTAGGTAACGCCGGCAAAATCGGAACCAGGATTGGAGCCAACGTCGGCCAGCGCTTCGGAAACGGAATAGATGCTGGAGTGAGGCTCGGGAACCACATCTTCGGCGGTGGTCTCGGTCGGGACTTGGCCAATGGAAACATTGGAGGCAATCCGTTAGACGAGGGGCTCAATTTGTTTGGCGGTGACTTGGGTGATGTTGGTTTCGGCAACTTCGGATCGGGCGGTGAGCAATCTCAAAGCGGTGGATACAGACGCGGTCAGAATGCCGCAGGACAGAACTACAACGAAGGAGCCAGCGGCGCTCAGGGCCAGGCTGCGCACAATAGCGGAGCTCAAGAGTTCCACAACAATGGCCAACATCACAGCAAAAGCACTTCGGTGAGTGAGATACCAAATGCAAATCCTTTTGTACTTCATGCAACCTCTACTAGTGATATAATACTATAAAACATTTAAGCAACAATTTGACTAGCAGAATAGCTTTTAGATCAAATCTAGACACTACTAAGAATACTACTACAAAGAACAAGCCTTGGTCTAACTTCAATGTATTTGAAAGCTTTATGAATCTAATCGCTATTTCCAGGTGAGCCAGTCGGAAGATGACGGCGGCCACAACATTGGCGGTTCTGAAGCACACAACGTGGGCGCCCAGGCCGGCAGCGCGTTCAACAACCACCAGAACGGTGCCTCCCAGGCAGCCAACGACTTCGCCCAGGGCGCTCAGCAGTCTGCCCTTCTCAACTAAGCATTAAGCATTGCAGAAATATATTGTTTTGTTTGTGTATCCAAGTCTTTTTAATTTTTCAAATTATCAATAACCAACAGTTGCTTAAAATAAATAACATTTAAAATACCACACCCCGATTATAACAATAATAACAATATTGTCAACATAAACTTAGATAAGATAATCCTTTAAAACATTTAAAATACTCGACTAAATGTGGTATCACTATGTACGATTCAGCTATAGTTCAGATTATAGTTATAAGTTATAACATCCAAAACATTAACTCAACTTATTGACACGTAGGTATTATCCGTTGATTTAAATTCCAATACAAAATATATAAGTTCATCAAAACCACGATGCCGTATGAAGCTCAGACGTGTAATTAAAACCAAAAGTATTAACAATACATCGTTTCGCGAAGAAACTGTCGACACACTTCCATGTACGGCGCGGTGACATCATTGAGAAGCCATACATTTACGTTATACGATAGCCATACTTGCGAAAACATCCACTAAATTGAAACCACTTTTGGATCAAGTTTAAACGTGTTACTAAGGAATATTTAAAGAATGCTTTTTTGCTTAATTAATAAAATTGTAAGAACGATTATTGTATTTTTCTAATGTTACATTATACTTTGATAGTTAAGTTTCTAGTTTATTGCATTTGGAACACAAGAAGTAAAAACAACTACCCTCAAAATTTTTAAAACATGCATCGGATGTTTATAGCCAATCATTTATTATATGCTATTTGCGCAATCGTAAAACACAATTTACATCGAATGCAAAATTAATAACGAAATCGAGTCCCATAATTGCAACCGCATTCATCGTTGAAGTGACCGGCCGGCCAAGGACGACCGCATTCGCGAATTATTCATGTTACCTACTCTGTTTATATGTTATGACTTAACAGGGACAAAAATGTCCCTTGTATTTTTTCTGCATTTTTTATACTGGACAAAATTTGGATCGTGACGACAAACCAATATAAAAAGTAAATATGTATGAAATGTCTTGAAAGCATAGAACTTTTCCTGTTACAGAGAGGTGCATTTTAGTAGTTATTATAGATAAATTTAATATCTCTACTAACCGAATCAATTCGCGTAAAAACTTATTACAAACATAATCATATTATAAAACACTATAGTTAATAGTGCGAGATATTCAATTATAACTATTTCAAACGTCCAACAACTGTTAAAACTATTTTTTATTTTATTTATTTATTCTTTGTTACAATATAGATATTACCATATTAAACAATCTTAAACTATTGGAAATTTTGTAACTGGCCGCCTTATCACTTAGAAGTGAATTCTACCAGGCAACCAAACACATGAAAAATCATATAATAACAATATATTCTTCATTAAGCGTCTACTAGATACCTACAATCATCCGATACAAACTTTTAAAACATCTATACATATAATAAAAACGTAACGAGTCGCTGTCCGTACATGGAAGATATATAAGAAAAAAATACTATAGGACACCTTTATTAACGCAATAGAACCCAAAACAATCATTTTTGGAATTTTTGTTTGTTTGTCTGTTTTTTCGTGCACGCTAATCTCCGAAACGGCTTATCCTATCTATATGGGGTTTTCAATTATATATTGTGGTAAGCTTCCCTTAACATTTAGTGTTTAATTCATGTCAATCGGTTGATAAATAAAAAAGTTATGGCAATTTAAAGAATTACGTTGTATTCGCTGAACGTTTGTTGGCGCGGGTTAGGCATTTTCAAAAATCCTGCCCAAAGTCACTTTTCTACGCGGGCGAAGTCGCTGGCACAGCTAGTCTTTTATAAATGTACCAACTTAATAACGAAGCATACGTCCCTGGCGTGTTATACGAACGTGCTTTCTTGTTAACGCTATAACGAGACTTGGCACATTCCGCCACTCTGTCCCCTTTATTTATATTGCATTTTTTAATTTCTTTCACGGCTGCTTACGGAAAGTAGTTCTAAAGGTAATGGGCTACGTTCGGCGCGGCGGGCTTGTGTAAACTAAAAGCTTTTGTAATACGAACATGGATATTACAAATATCGCATTTTATAGCAATATTCCGATCCAATATTCCCTACATTCAAGTATTACGTAACAAAATTTGGGAAAGATGCGTGAGGGTATTTTTTAATATTTAGAAAATAAAACTACTTTTTATTCTTTGTTTAAGATAATTTTCATAGTCATCAATATTAAGTAAGGTTTAGACGTGGCAGGGGGAATGAAGGGTCTAAAATCTTCAAAAATTGCGTTACAATACGGAATAAGTATCGATCAAAAGAATAAAACGCAAATAGTTTCAAACAGTTTAATTCTTAATTAACATATTTTAACATCAAAAACATCTGCATATTTCTTAGAAAGTTTACTAATCCTATTAAAACGTAATCTAATCTGTACCCACTTCCTCAAACTTCTATAAATAGCCGAGGGTTGTTTCTAAACAATAACACTGAAAATTATGTATTACATTCCATTAAATATAATTAACTCCATGACGTATATTCAAGTCAAATAAAAGTAGAACATATCTTTTTTCAAGCCTACACATAGAAACACTTGTATCGTCACGGATTACACAATTTCATCATTTACCACCGGTACGGAAAGCAGTTTTTACAGAGAAGAACTAACAAGAAACTCTGATAGTTGATCTTTAAAATAAAGATACAATTGTTATTAACATACACAACAAAACAACTATTACAATATTCTTATACATCGATATCACCTTTAGACTCATTAAAATACAAATGAATAATTTAATTACATTTTATATACAATATTAAACAATTTACTTCAATGGCTATTGTAAAATACTAAGAAAAGTATCGATCAAGCTCCGCTGTTCGGTTGGCCAATGAACAGTAAGCGTGTCAGGGCTAGACGTGTCTTCAGAAGGCACTACTACGTATACCTACATACTGTGAAGCGCTTAATGTTTGAAACATGGTAATGTGGACATTGTAAGGCTTACGTGTTTACATAGAACCCTTTAAATTTAGTACATTTACATATTTCTTTATTAGCATATAATATATTAAGTTTCGGTGTGGTTTTAGATATGTTAAACATCAATACACAGATAATCTAATTATATAGCAATAAATTGACAAGTGTTTATGTGTGTGTAGTGTAGTGTTTATGTCTGTGTGTGAATGCAAAGAAAATATATAAGATACTAAAAAATATAAACAAATGAAATATGAAACGCCTAACGAATTTAGCTTTCTGAACGACTACGGGGCACCACAAATAATAATCTATTATATATAAAAATGAATCGCAAAATGTGCTGGTAAGCGCATAACTCGATAACAGCTGAACCTATTTACATAATTCTTTTTTTAGAATATTCGTGGCTGTACGAGGATAGTTCTTAGACAAAAAAAATAGGTGTAGGGTATAAGGCTTCGGGTAGGATAGGTACAGCGTGAACTAAGTCGCGTTGGGCAGCTAGTAATAATATAAAGGTCATTGAACCCTCAATAAATTGCTCAAAGCTCCAGTTCGTACCAATTTATACGCCACATATACCACAGCGCATGAAATATACATTTGAATAATAAGGACGACCGCAAAATGGCTGTGCCACCGGGCTAAGCTTACGTCAGGCTAGTCGGTACAGCCTACAACCTACAGCTTTGTAGTCACGAAACCTTTGTAAACAAAAGGAATGCACGATATTATTTTATTGCGAGAGATCAATGGCGCTGAAACGGGAACAAATATTTCGTGTGCAAACGCCGTGGTACGGCGAAAAAAGATTCGATGCGAATAAATTTTTTCCGAGTTTCCGACTAGCTCAAATGTGTACCGTACCTACTGGGTACTATTGTTGACACAACGCTATGTAAATACAAAATACCTTCTATTCTAAAGAAAAGCGTTTCGTTCATTGAAAGGTAAATTTTCTTTGTGTTTTATAGACATTTGTTTTTAATCAGAACTTGGAAAAACACACACATTTGCAAAGCACTGAATAAGCAGAGTAGTATATGTGTATCCCGGCAAATGTCTTATAATAAATAGTTAGTTGAGTTTAGTCGTCCCTCGTAAACGTATTGGTAATAAAAGTGAAACAAGAATTTAAAGTTTTATATAGAAGGACACCCCGCACCTCCACGGTATGTAGTTGACTCCACACCAGCCTCTAATGATAACGGACCTCAAAACAAAGGACTGTCCACCGTCATTCCACATGTAAACAAGCGGTCATCGCAGGCACAGATTACTGGCCTAATTGTTGGACATAAACGTTTATAGGTGAAGGCGATCTCTCGCATAAAACTATGCTTTTACGAGCCTCTGGTTCAAGGGCGGTCGGGATTACTGGCCCAATTATATTGTAATCCATTCTCGTTTTACGTACTCACTCGAAGGCTTACTTGAATTTCCTACCTTTGTAGTTTGTAATTTCCTATGTTCCCTTTGATACTGTTTTTGACTGTTTGTAAAAACTAGTAACCTGATTCTATTTAGATGGATATGTTTCATATACTCAACTTACACATTACATTAGGTGTATACATATATAGTTTTATAGGCAATATCACCTAAATATTTGTCGCTTAATTTGAAAGAAGTTACCGTATATATAAAGGTATTAAACACGGAAAACGACCTATAAATTTTTAAGTAAAATTGTAACTAAAACATAATTCAAAACGCGTAGTAATAACACGGAATGTCCTAGATTAATTAGTTGGAACAAACACGCCAGAAACATATAAATTCCCACGGCAACTGTGATATCGCGTTACTTTTCAAGTTTTATTATTCAGCGAGACCTAAATTAAAAGCGGATTTCGGTACGATACCGTTCCTCGTATCAAAGCAAAAATGTTTGTATTAAATATTAACCTTTGAAACGGAACGCATTCGGGCGAAAGGGTTCGATACTTTCAGCAATAAAGAGCACCCATTGATTAGTTGCATACTTATTTGCTACTAGCTGTTGCCCGCGACTCCGTCCGCGTGGACTTTCATATAAACTTTGACCCCCCCTTATAACCCTTTTTTCCAGTTAAAAAGTAGCCTATGTTACTCTCCATCTTTTCAATTAACTGCATGCCAAAAATCAGGTCGATTGATTGCTTAACTACTGCGTGAAGGAAGGACAAACAAACAAACGCACTTTCACATTTATAATATTAGTATGGATTGAATTGATTTTCAGGAAGGTTGAGGTGGTTCCAGTAACCCCGTCATATAACGGTTTGACATAAACGTGGAATTTTAGTCGGTAAGAGTCCAACATAACCTACAGTCCTAACCTTGGTCTGTAGGTATGCATGAGCATTTCCCCACGTAAGAAAAAGCCAGGTTAAGCTGTGGTTCGTGACGTCACACTGTATAAAAATAAAATAGGCACCTTTGTACGTCTAAATTTAGGAATCAATTACCTGAAGTTTTCGTCTATAGTAAGGCTTCTAAACCTCCTTTCATTTCTTTATTTAATACCATTATCGATGAGAGAGAGTCTTTTGTTTTAAATTTCATTTACCGTATTAAATTACTTTCAGTTATTAAAAATTACAAGAGGGCCAGGAAAAGTGACACACTCTATCAAGAGTAACTTCGATTAGGAAGAAGTATCATTATAAATAAATAATGAACATCAAAATGATATTTCGTTAGTACATTTAAGGTATATTTAGCATAATATATGTCATAAAACCTAACAATGGGCGTCACTATTCCTGTGTGACGTCACGTCGCATATGTATCCAAACAAAACCACCATCTTGCAATAACAAAACAGAACCAAAACATCTAACTATTAGAACACAAGTCGCAGCTTTGGTAAAGTTGTAGAATTTAATAAAAACAGACTGTGAAGTACAAACCAAGTCACAAGCGGGCATGCACGTTCAGATCCAAGTTTGCGACGCTTGTCTAAAGACATTTTACATTATTTATATTTTATCCTTCTAAACATCCACATTTAAAATAGATAACCACACCGTTTACCTATTTTAATCCGGGTGGACATTTTACAGAACGTAGAGACAATATATAACTTACTCCTATTCTCTTGTCATTACATAGTGACGTCATAACCTAGGTATATATTCCAAAGAACAAGAACACGCTTGCCTAATCAAATCAAACTTTCAAACATGTCATACGACATTACTACATAGTATAAAATAAAGTCGCTTTCTGTGTCCCTATATCCCGATCGTCGATTTTTATTATTTTCGATACAGTTTTTGAGCAACTTTGAATTAATATAAAAACTTTTTTGTTTCTGTTTCGATAACATTCCGATAAACTGATGTGTGATCCGATTCTTTATTAGAGTATATTAAGTCTCATAACTCGGTTAGCAGTATCAAAAATGTTCGATATCGACGACGATTGCATTCGGAGTAGATTCTCAGTACAGACTTATACCATCGGTTACTAAGTTCGTCGGATTGGCAGAATTTGATAAAACTGACTATAACTGTCACACAGGCGGGCCAACCCGCAGGTTGCGGTCCCAAGTTTGCAGAGCTTTGACTCCGGAAATCTTGTTTTACTTCGCTGGAGAATTTCAAACGAATAAAAAAACGGATTAGTTAAACGAAGTTGACGGATTCGGTGATGGAAAATACGACTTCCTACAACAATTTACAATCAAAGGAGTTATTTATCGTTTCAAAAAAGAGTGGGTTCTAATCGAATACAAACAAAATTAGCTTGGTAATGGTCCCTTTATGTCTTTATACAACCATAAATTATAAAAATAAATAAAATATACCTATTTCAGGCTTTTTATTTATAGACATAATTTATATTATAAGAAGTCGAGGCATTATTTAGATAATTAAAAGTAGCAAATTATGAATATATCCGTTTATGTAAGAGGAATTTCTAGGAGAATTTAGAAGACAATTTTTTACCAATGTATAACCAAAAATCACACCATGTGACCATATTAGACCGACTGACTCATTAATTACTTACATAAAAGTTATGTAGGAATATCGACGATTAAAACTCGCCCAATTGCGGTGGTCACATATTGACTTTGTTGAATGATATTTGTCGTCCAACAAACACCAGTTTCATGCAAATTGAATTGTTTTCAATCAATTATTGATTAACTCTTTGTTATGTTTACCTACAATATTGGGACAATATTCAAAGGTTCAATAGTTTAAGTGTTGTTTTGTTTTCTAATTAGTTGAATGAAAATATATATTGTTGAATTTTAGCTTTCACTCCACGCATATACAACTTAAGTCGTTTATTAATCGCCCTTATTTCCGTGCTTATTTACGTATAATGAAATGGCGAATATAAACGTCGTATAATGCGCAGTCGCACACGCAGTTTCTACTGCGTTTAACGCACGTGTATGCGTAAAAACGCACGCATGCACACATATGAAAATTTATTGTTAAACGTTAACGCTTGCCAATCTTTATATACTTATAATAAAAGTGCAAGACTGTGAACATACATTAAAAATGTTTATTTTCATTAAAAACCTCAGTGGGTTTTAAAATTTAGGTAAAACCACAGAGTGGTTAATAAAGTCACATAGTTTAACCTCACGCGCTCATGCTAACCAACCCAAAGCCAAACACTTATTTAATTCCAACCCAACCACCAATACATTAATAACTGGACAGAAGAGCCACTCAATAAAACCGATCAATAAATCGGGATAGAGGCGAAAAATTGCCACCATCAATAATCATAATCGCCACGCCACGTATCTGAGGACACGCCTATTCATACTGGCGATAAGATTAAAATTCCGACAGTTATTGATAGACGTCGCACACAATACTCGCTCGCTTTATTATCAAATAATACAAAAAGCACACACCCACTTCATACTTCAGCTAAATCCTTCTCATATTATAACACGAAAGTTTATAAGAACATGGCTCACACTAAACGTTACGCGAAAACTACGCTAAGATAGGGAATGTCATATATAGCATGTACACAAATAATTTCGACTACAAATGTCCCTGATAAAACCGCCGCGTGGCAACCCTACTCACCCTCCACGTGCAACTAACGAGCTACAAGAAGGGCCCTAACCGCAAAGCCGGCCGGAGCACGTAATGCAGTGTCTAATTATCCTCCGAGCGCACTCAATGGTGGTAAGGCATGAGGGCCTTGATGCCTTCATGCCTTGATGACGTGCGCTAGCTTTTAATCCGACTA
>JADANM010005856.1:5785165-5798307 GCA_026213755.1 Eurema hecabe | reverse complement strand
GTAGATACTGTTTTTGTTTGTATAAAAAATATTTTTATTAAAGTTTGCAGTGTTTTAAATGCCTTGGGTTTTACATTGCATTTGCAAGTGGCGATTATGTTGGACAATATGTTGCCACGACCAGCTTTTTTTTTACAATTATCTATATTTGATTAAGAACTATCGATTTTTATAGTTTAAAAAAAACATTAAACTTCAGGTTGTCAAAATTTATTGTTCAGAATCCACACTCCACTAAGGACATTTTATCCAAATAGTGTTGCCACAAAATAAATTTCAAATCAGACATTAATCTATGTCTAATTGGTCATCAAAAAAATAATGACGCCATTACATTTACATATCAATCATTAATCAAATAAAATTACTTCTTAAACAAATTTGATTCTATATGCCCTACACAAGACATCCTTAACAAAAAAACAATCATATTTTTTTATAAAAAGTCCTACATATAAATGCCAAATCAAGATTGGACATGCTAAATTCCCCGAATAACGCCGTCATTATTTAACAAGTAAACGCAAAGATAACATTAACATTGATGTCATCGCGATACCAGACGTACGAGGCATGGTGCTAATCATACAAATAAACAATGATTATAGCTCGTGTAATACAATCATTATTATACCAAATAGATTATCAAGTGTTACCGTATTGGAAAAATTCGCACACACACTCAATTTAATAAATCTGATGTAATTTATATTAGCTAAGTCAAAGTCAAAGTCAAAAGTCAAAAAGTATATTAGCTATGTGTATTCTTATACTAACACGTATAAACACCGAGATAAAAATGCTAAGGCAAGATTTTTTAGTTTCTTTTCATATTCGAAACCATTGTAAATTATATTTAGATAACAAACAGACTTTTCTTTGAGATGTATAAATCAGGTTATTTTGAATATCTAATACGACAATTCCCACCCTCCCTTGGTAAAGCTAAACACATTTTCGCAAACAAACTCAGCGAGCAACAAACAGAAACACAACTTGACACTTTTACGGGTGAAATCGAATTATCCTGAACATTACGAAATTCTTTAATTGCAACCTGTATCTGAACAATATTTCACCCTCGTTACACAACTGTGCTTAACAAAAGGTTAACCTTTTCCTTTTTATTTCCCAAGTTTTGTTCAAAAATTCGATTACCTACAAGCTTTTTGACGGTATAATTTATCTTGACGAGGGAAAGAATATTGCGTTAATATCTTGTTACGTTAATTACAATTAGTTAATTACTTGGGTCGAGTAGGCCCTAGATAAGACTGCAAAATAGATTAGAGTTTCATCTTGAGATCTAGTTGTGTCTGTCTTTTTGCTTTCTATAATCTATTACAGAGATAAATTTCTCGTAGATTAAAAACACATGAAGAAGGCAAAACCGAATCAGAAAATAGCTAAAAAAATTAAAAGAACGTTTTTAAGAGAAACACTAACTTAACGTCCAAGCAAAATTAAAACTTAGATCTCCACGAAACGTCTACCGGACTGTTCCAGAAACTACCAGATTCAAAAGGAAACACTAATCTCACAATTTAAATAAGGCAATTTTTGGTAGAGCACGTCGTAAGTGAGCCGTTTAATTTCCCCCGCGGCCCATAACTTCTATTTAGGTCCAATCAATGCGAATGTGACCTTTCCGAACGGTTTTCTAATTGCCAATTTCCACAGCCTTCATGGGCTATGTTATCTTTAAAATGATTATCGGGACCTTTCACTCTGATCTTTGTTGATCTGGACAGTATGTTTTTTATATACATAATAGAGGTATTATAATAAAGTTGAAGATTTAGATAGAAGCTGAGCATAAGTGGAAAATAAAATTACGTAAATAAGTATAGGTACCACCAGCACGTCTCTCATAAATGTAAACTGGTTAAAACTTGATCATATTAGTCATATTTGTTCTAAATATAAACCACGAAAAGGGAAGAATCTATATAGTTGTATCTACGTGTATTTTTCACTTCGCATAAGACAGAATAATTGTCATGGATTCCCAATATCATGGGATAATTAAAATCCTTATAATCAAATACAAGCAAATACATAATGGCAACGGGGCAAAAACGATATTCGTTCATTAAAGAGAATATTAATGAACGAATTTCGTGATATTATTTGACATATATCTGTAACTATGGTTACGCACGTTGACATTTCCCATTGTTTCCTCGAACAAAACAAAAACACATAATAATGTATATTGAGTTTCTGTGATTTGGGTCACAGCTGCTCACCTGCCTTATACAGATGACTCGCGTCAAGCGCAATTTAAACTGAACGTCCAAATATATACAGCTAGCCTTTTTATAAGTCGCGACTTCATCTTCATCGTTCACGCTTTAAACTAATATCCTGTAGGATATTCCTTCCCTTGTTTTCTCTACTTTAAAACCATCCTCATACTTTTGAAGAATATTCTTATATCGAGGTACTATCTAGATTTACCGTAGGCTGTGCAAACGTATCTATAACCACATCGCGTATGGGTATCCTATAATGATTGTCTCCATAAAGAAACAAATATTTTATTGGATAAGCATAGTCTACACATTTACAGTTAATCCATCATTTTAAAGAGAGGTTGTTTTAAAATTTAAATTGTAATACGACAAAGTCATTAATCTCATTTATAAATTGGGAGTTAAAAATTTCACAAATGAACGTGTTCAGTGTAAAATTCTGTATAAAATGGCCGTCTACTGAACGCAAACTTCTAACTATCGATCAATAAACAACTTATATCAACAGTTTGCTGCGATTCCGAAATGCGAGTTTTGAGTTTTGACAGCGTTGGAAGTTTCTCGACGTGTTTGCGACAATTTATATGGTGGAGATTCCAAATTGAGCTGCACGTAAAATTCTCTTCGTGTAACTGCTGACGTTGACTTAGTGTGATTAATTTTCATAGCATGAGCGAGTCATTTTATTGGGGAAAAAAATTAATGACTAATTTTCCAAATTTATCGATATCATAGTGATGGGTAGGTACATTGATACACATTTAACATTTGAAAATGAATTGATTAATGAGACATGTATATGTAGATGTTACCTATACTAGCGATTCGTATTCTTATTTATTAGTTTTTTTTTCGCTCCCAAACTAGGCTCGTTGAACAAGGTAATTTCCTTAAAAGTACCACTTAAAGACTCCCTCGAAAACTTAAAGTCTTATCATTCGTAGCACAGTAATTAGCCGTCACAGACATCGCTAGACACTGCGAGATGTAATTATGTTTGTTCAGTACTCACGCGGGAGCTTTGAACGCTTCAAGTTGACTTTTCAGTTAATAAGCTCTTTCGTAATTGAAGCTTGAGGGATCTTAGTGCGATCGAAATCATGCCTGCAGCCTGACTATACCACGGCGTTGCTTGCGTACATTTTGAATATTTTGAAAAAACTTAAAATTCAACTTGATTTGTACATTATGTTTAATTCAAAATAAATCTTGAATCCTAACCCAATTTCTCATGATACTTATTATATACAAGTAATTATTATTAAAAAAACAAAATACCCGACTGCACACTAAAAAAAGAGTAATTATGTCTTTATCCCGTGGGACTTTTAGGATAAAATGTATCCTATGACACTCCCGTAATCAAGACAAATCTAACGATACCTCATACATCAAAATCCATCAAGCCGTTTAGGCTACAGGAGGTCACAAAGGAACAGACATACATACTTACATACACTCGAAAAACATTACCCTCTTTGGCAGTCGGGTAAAAAGAGACTCATTCGCGAATAGGTATATACCTCCATATCTACTTCATGTACTTTAGGGTTATCTTTGTGCATCTATATTTCAAACCCACACTTACACACGCTCAATTTTAACTGGCTTACTTACTTAATTTAACATGAGCCCAATTGAACTTACTAAGTTCAATCAGTCGTTCAATATGCTTATATGCTACATCATTGCAAGCTATAACTCAGTATGTAGTTTAGCTTGTTAGAGCAATGCCATTTAATCGTAGATAACGTCTTGTGTGTGGTTTCTGACCAACTATCCTCAGTGTGTACGTTTGTAGTGCTATCAGCTGCAGTGTATCCGAGATGCGGGTATTGCGTAGCACTGATTTGTAATTAAAGATCTTTAAAAAATATCCTTTGTTATATCTATACATAATATATTATTAAAATCGTTGAAGCGTGAATGCGTAGTACAATTCTGATAGACATATATTTACAATATAAGTAGAACGAATTAAAGAAGCACTAATAGTATCAAGCAAGTATATAAGTAGCATTATAAAAAAAGCAAGTCAACGATCTTTATGAAGTAATATAGCCACACTCCGTTGATGATAAGCCTATAGTTGCTAATAATTTGAAATAGTCTCTTTAACAATAGAGATTATAATACTTTTACAGAGAATATAACACACCCATAAAACAAACGTTTATATTAATTTTGAAGGCTCTATGACCTCAAATTGTGAATTAACTTCTCTTATTACTGGGTCAAACATAGCTTAGCGTATGACACTGCTAATCCGAGCATTGCTTCATGAATAAACGAGACATATCGATTTTATGATTCCAAACCTGCCAAGTCTGTCGTGATCACTAGAATTACTTGAGCTCTCGCTTTATCATTATCATCTTCTAACACCCTTAATTTATTAAACTTTAATTGATCTATTACTACAATAAGTTATAATTAATAAATAAATAAATAGATAATAATAAATATTTTCAGGACATTTATTATTCACAAAGCGCCATCTAGTTCCAAGCTAAGCAGAAAGCTTTTGTTATGGAAACTAGATAACGGAATAAATTACATATAGTTTTCTTTTGTAAATACATACATACAATACATAGCAACACCCAGACCCCGGAAAAATGTAAACTACAAATATATTTTCCCGGAATGGCGATCGAACCCACGATCCTTCGCCCAGAAAGCAGTTGTACCTAGCTACCACTGCGCCAAGCGGTCGTCAGATTACTACTAATATTATAAACGCGAAAATGTCTGAGAACGTATATCAAGTAATTGCTCTTTCATGCAAAAACTACTGTATTGATTTGGATGAAGTTTAGCATACAGAGGAAGAATACCCTGGATTAACAAAATTGGTTAAACGTGACGCGATTAGTTATAACATACTGAGGTACATCATATAGTATCTGAATACATGATGTTAAACGATAAATAGTATTAAGCTATTGTCCTTTAGTAAGATATAGAGACACGTTAACATTCAAATCACTACGTCCATTACAATTGCTAATACATTCAATACAAAATTACAAAATATTAACAACGAAACAAGAGAAAAGTTTTTGTAGCAATTTTGAGAAGTTCTTAACAATCTAATCTTACTAATGACTAACAAACTAATCAATACATTTCTTGCTTGTTACAGTCATTGAAATACTTTTATATTAAAAATCCAACATACAGTGCAATGTAATGTAAACTCTGCGATTGATCGTTTGCAAGTCGTAACTAATAATGGATGTATGATCCTTTGAAGCACCGTGACATTATGAATATGACTGCTCAACCGTTTTACTGCGCTGAGTGGAATATCATTACGGCTTATAGTCGCTTTCAATCCCTATGTTAATATAAATCGAATTGCTTTTATTTCTTATTTAATAAATATTACACACAACATATTTTTTGACGATTAAAAAAAAGACTGCAATTCTGCTTATTTCTAAAAAAAGAATTTAAGAGAAAAAATCTTTTATTAACACAATCGGAGAAGTTTAAGAATATTTTAGAAATCATAAGATGAACAGTTAATGTAAATTATAAATTGCTTACCATCAGACGATTATTTTTTATTTATGTTGATTTATACGTAATCAACATAAATAAAAAGAGTTTATTTATTTTGTCCTTATTAAATTTAGCTAATGCTTTTCGCATCCACCGTAATTAGATATTCAATGAGTCTTAGATATTCTATACACGTCCTCCTTTGAGACAGGAAACGGGAATCGTGTATTCATATACCAAGTGTATATGTGTGGGGTCTTTGTATGACATATAATATATCATAATAGGAAATCGCCTTGTTGGTACATTTGACTTCTCTGCAAAACGTTATTAAAAAAACTCTGAAATAGCTCTTTAAAATCATCGAGTATTTCAGTCTAATAAAAACCAATACGGATTTTGAAGTAAATTAAAACCTCTTCCGAGAAGCGAGCTTTTCGTAGCAAGAAATTTCTGAAAGATCGAAAGAAGCATAATAACTTGGGAGACGGGCGAAAAAAAACCGCAAAAAACTAGATGAAACCCGTTCGAAGCAGACGGTCCGGGTTTTTGTGGCCTTTTTCATAATTAATCGCCAACTTGTCTATAATCCGAGGTTTAAAGAATTCAACTTCACTGACATACAATTATTCATTCTTGAATCGCCAATGCTCCGAGAGAATTTCATCTAGTGGACATTTTATTAAATTGGAAGAAAAATGTAGGGAATAATATCCTGACCTACTTAGTGCTATTTATAATGATGTCATTAAGATTCATTAGATACAGAGATGGATCTGGGTAGGTTAACCTATAAATAAGACTTAAAAAACACGCCGAATGTTCTATTTATTTACGTGGAAAAGCATCTCAAATAATCTAAGACTGCAGTCAGTTAAGTTAAAAAGAGTTATATATCGTATTAAATCTATTAACAATATAAGTCACAGCTGACAGACTTTAGCCATGTATTTGTAAATTAATTTTTACTTAAAGTATTAATTCGCTTTGCAATTTTACTAGAATCTGATACTCAGTCTTCCAATCCTATTGGATCAAGCCAAAAACCGGATTTATCAACATCTGCCTTACATTTCTGATAGAGATAAACGGGGCAATAGTAAATCTAATCCCGAACACAATAGAGGTTGATTTTCATCCAATCACATGATTAATTGACATTATTAGTTCAATGTCCTCTCATATGCCACATAGGTAAAATGAATAGCGCTCCATTTGAAGAGTCAAACAGTGACAAACAAAATTGAATAGAGATTTCCAATTCCCAGTACGTGAGTACCAGTATGAAATTTTAACTGAATGTTGGATGTCCACATTTTGGTTACTATGCATGTAAATTTAGGCTTCGAATTTGCGTTTGATAGATTTATTAGTATTTAGGACTATGATGTGGTGAATTACGAATGACTTTATTTTCCAATTTAGAATATCAGAAAGTAATCAAATAATTATGTAAATATTTCAGTGTGTTTAAAACAACTGTTGTTGAAAATATGGAAGAATCCAAAAGCAATACATTTACTCAATATTTACTTAGTCCTTCTATAAATACAAGTAATAATCTGTGTAGATTGTGTAAGAATCTGTGATGAATCGTGTGATTCAACACTCAACTTTACAGGCACAAAACATTCCCATTCAGAGAGGAGCAGATGAAGTTATTAAGAGAAAAAGTTAAGGATCTCAAGGGTGCCTAAACACTCGACCTGCCTGAGATATCAGTGGGGATTGAGTGCCATCGAGTTTCGCGCCCTTATCGGCACAAATCACCTCGTTCCATCTATACAAAACGAGTAACGGTAGTTGAAGTCGTATGAGGCGCCTACACAATATTGGTTGGGACCTTTCAATGCTTACAGAAAGGAACTCTGTTGAATTTCTGACGGATACAATTAAGTTTATGATTAACACAAACTGAGTAGTTTTTAAAAATATATACAACGCATAGTTCTTATTCTTGTTGGTGGAATAGAAATACCATGCCTCAAGTGCCTATTCACCTGCCTGCCCTTCCTGCATCAATACAGTAGTTTTTACATTCACACATCCTCATACAGTAGCTTAAGTTTTAAGCAAAGGGCTTAAAACGAAAAATAGCAACAAAAACCATTTATAAATAATAGATATATTTTTTCAATTACCTTTACATTTCATCGCCTAAGGCTAGACCTCTTTCGTTCACTATTATACATATAACGCGCTAAGAATAAGTAACAAGTCTAACAAGTCCCAATACAGGCACTAGGGTCCATTAAAGCAACAATGATAAAACCTGAAATAAAACAAACTAGCTCCCTTAAAATGAGCCTACAAGTTAAAAGGGTTACACAAAGCGTTCCAAATGAACCGTCAAAGAAACGAGAAATGTTTAATTGGAGCCTTACGAAGGACAATAAATTTCAGGCCTTTATATCCAGGACAATGGGCCTTGGCTCAGGACAACAATCTATGGAGGACGTCTAGGCAGGGCATCATTAAAACAGAAAAGTAAGGATCTCATTCATAAGTAATTTATTGTCGCCTACTTTTTATAATTTTTCCCTCATCTCTGGGCGCTTCGTTCTCGCCAACAGATTGCTTGTTTAATCAAAACTTCGGATCTGGAACATTAAAATAATGACCATTTTTTTGTGTCCGAAATATTTAGAGCAAGATCCCAGGGCCACCAGAAGTCACGTATTTTCTAACGAACGAAATGTGGACGATTATGTAGTGTACTAAGATTTTCCAATTTTCGGATATCAGGTGAAGAAGGTACATAAAAACATTACTTCTCTCACGTGAATTCTAGTAGCTGATTTTCATATATATTTTAAGCAATACCCTCAAAAATGAGTCGCCAAAACTCCCAGACACTTTCCGACGGAAAACGGACGGACGACGTCTGGAGGGACTGGGATCTCGGACCAATTTAACGAAGTATAGACTATCAACTATATGTATAGGTACATACTTAGTTCATGAAAACCTGATACTATTAAAAATTCAAACATCACTTAATGGTGATATAATGGATGCGAATGGTCCAAAACAGCTCATAAACCGCGCATAACCAAATATTAGAGGTAATTTCAAATTCAATTTGGTAGCAGAATCAAGAGATCAGTGTAAAGCAGTTACGACGAGTCGTAAACTGCCGACGAAGGACAAATAAGACCCGACATCCAGTACGTAGCACAATAAAACATTATAAGCACCCAGGAGTTTCATAATAGTCCTGCAGCATAAAAATTTCAAAGCACATTTGCTGTTATTACTCAGAATAAATGCGCCTCTGAAATTCGTCTTCGGGACAAATAATAAAAGACCTCAAATATTAAAGAAAATAAATTTGATATTCAGCGAATATTCTGCCAATATTTGAGTAACATCAAATCACTGTTTTAACGTTATTCATGCGGTTAATTGGCAACCGCAGACAACTTCGATGCAGTCCGTAACTAAAACTAATTAAGCCCGTTCGGGACCACGGGGCAATATTTACTAAAAACGTTTCATTTGAAACGCGTCCATTTGGAACGAAAACTAATTACATTAGGACAAAAATCAAGTTGGCCAGCTCGGAGATCGTGAACACGTTGCCAGGCTGGTATTGTGCCAGCTAACACGGATTTACAAACGAATCGCAGCTATGAGATGATCGCAGATGTGCCCGATGCGATATCGAGCTGAAAAATATCGGAAATTGAATAAACGTCCGCGACAAATAGCATCTTGTTATTATTGTATCACGTGTTATTACACGATGTGTCCTTACCGGCGTTTTGTTCAATAGTATCTGGGAAGAAAAGCATTTTATATCACCAATAAACGATAACTAATATGTATATAGAACACTAGCCATATCCCACTGTTTTGTCCATATTTAACGCTCATTTCTTTTTTCGGTAGTTTTCGGGTGGATAAAATTAAAAATAATTTGCGAAATTTGCTCCGCAGATCTAAAGATAGCCCTACTAATTTTCATATAATAAATCAATTAAATTTAGATTAAGATTTTTGTGAAATTATTCCAAAAATACTATATCTAAAGATATGAAATATAGGGTCAGCTATGCACATGCGATCATTCTTTATCGTATTTGCTTGTTACGGTCTGATCTAAGAACCCTAATTAAATCTTAACCACAGCCTACTCCTTATCTCTAGTTCAACTGAGACTTGCTTATTTTCTTCATGAACAACTTCTAAAAAATTATTAATTATTTAATATAGAATTTTAATCTCGACCAAATAGACACGTTCCAATGAATTCACTGAGCAGTTATAACTTGACAGATGTGAAAAGCGCTTTGAACGAGATTCTTGTATTTTGTGATTTGAAAAGCCTCTCAAAAGCTACGAGCGAGTTTGTACCATGTACAGAGTTTTAAGAGCGCTCGGATTAATTTGGCTTCGCTCCTATTAATCAGCAGATAAGGGAATGCTTTATTAAAGTCATTAATATATTTTAATTATCTTTTCTGCGACATAATGAGCGTTATGTGAAATAAATTGTTTAATGTCTAGTTAAGTATAGAGTAAGTTTGGAAAATATATTTTACTAGATAGTTCGAAAAATTACGATGTTCATAAATAATTACTCTGAAGTTAATTATTAGTCTTGAGTCTAGACTAATGGGCTTCAGCTAGTTAGAAAAGTCCCTTATCAAATATTTATAACAACAACTAATTGAAAGGTCAGACTCAATATAAAATAATTGTAATATTTCTATGAAAATTTCTTACATTAAATAAAATAAATAAATTCAAAGCCTGGCTTCGTCGAGTGTTTAACCAGTGTAGTTGAACCGCTCGTTACAGTCAAGTACTTTATTAATAAATTATACAACTACATTAACCTAATTAATTATCACGACTATGAAATTATATAAACATTTATTATTTTTCTAAGGTTATATTATTATAAATCTTTATTTCACATCATTATCAACACTTTACCGACTTGAAATGGAACACTAAATATAACTTGGTTTACGGTGTTTATGCTTATTAGTCGAATTTCGATGAAAGTCAAAATAAAAAACAAGCATTTAAGGAGCTCGATTTCAAAAACTATTATTACGAAAGGCTATAAGCCTAATAATTTAGCGGGTGGTAGTCAAGTCATGTTGCGGTCGTCGACTACGGCAATGCGGCTTTTCTCGACACGCACGGAGGTGGTACCACCACAATACGTCAACACAGATCGCTAGTTACATGCTTTAGAATCAATACATTTTTATAAAGCGTATTGAGTAGAGATTAAATTCAGATTGCTTTATAGATTTTTATTTATTTATTTATTTGTATATGATTAAACGAGGAAGATTCCATATCTTCACAGTCCACGTGATAAAAGTGGTCATCGCAAATGCACTTTGATTTTTTTCTGTTGTACTCAATTTGAAATTCCGCACACACTACATAAAATATCATATCTAATTTACACACTTTGTTTCAGCGACCGTTTTAAGGATTATATGACATAAGGTATTAATTATCCTTCTGAATTCACTACAATTTTTACTAGAAAGCAACGCCTTTCCCAACACCCCGCTAACCATGTACTATATGTACCGTCAACAAAAAAAGTTGGTGAGTACATATTTCAAGCATATCAACTTGATTTACATTTCTACTATTAAATACGCTGATCAAATATTGTACTTGGAGCGTTAACAAGGACTTCAATTACCTGGTATAGCTTAAATCTTTATACTTTCCATTCGTCCAAGCATGTCCAGAGTAACACGCCAAAGAAGAGACAAGAACTTTCCATTTCTGAATCTAACGTTAAAACAATATTTTCACGAACCACCAACCGCAGCACCATTCCAATTAGACATTCCTATTTTCGATTCCGATACCTAGGTACCTCTGCCCCAGCCGTACCTTAACCGCGCTATAACTAAGGTCAATTAGTCCAGGGGCAGCCAAGTCGCCGCGCCGGTCCAAACCGCACCCGGTTCTATTAAAGCGAGCCACATTAACTTGCCTGGTAATCCCGGCTTTTTAAAGCAACTGTTCCGAATCGTTGGTTCGCGGTCTTCAAAATTGCTATCCGTTCATAAGACGTTCCTTTGAAACTGTAAATACAAACTCATGTGTATGATCAGCTACAAAAGTTGATCCTGTAAGATTTTTTTACAGTACATTGTATAATACTAACGAATAACGATAGGATTATGTAGCGTTCTCGTCACAATATTTACTCATCCCATCTTTTAAGGTATAGTTTGAGAAGCTTCAAGATATTTAATGTGTTCATAAATTTTTGTACCTACTTTAAATATTCATTAGCTTAAGTTTTCTTTATTATATCATCGCTTTTTTAGATAATAAATAAAAAGAGTCTACGCTAAAGGCTACCTTTATCCAACAATACTTATCACCAACATTATGAGGTATCCATCCAAATGGTAAGCACCTCCATTTATCCTTTTACATTTATTTAACTTAACTCTCCGTCATAAATTAACTTCGTACCGACTAATAATAATTAAGTCCAAATGCCAACCTTTTGGCAGGCCCGCGTTAAAGTAAGCTTACAGTTTCATTTTATTAATTCGACTTCAACTTTCGTCTCCGCGAGCCGCTAGCTACGAATCGTGTGAAACTTCGCTTTACGCTTTATTTTAAATTGTAATGCTAATGAAAAGTGCCTTTGGGTGTTTCGGAATTAAAACTTGGAATGCAGATCTGAAACTTGTAATTGTCATCGAGAGACTTGGGTCTTAATAAGCGTTAACTGTTTTTGGTAATAGTTTTGTGCATGCAACTTTGTATGTGGCGCTGTGGAAACTTCACATCGTCTTTTAAATGTGTTACTTACTTGGTAATTCGTATTACTTTGTAAAGTCATACCGTTGAGCTGAATTGTAGTGGCATCTCGTCAGGTCCATTCGTTCATTCCCGCAGATTATTCCCTTTTGTACCAGATCCTTCTCTTAGGCACTTGGCTTTGCACCTGTTAATTGTCGAATTTCGCTTGCCATTAGAACCTTCTGTTCAGATACCCAACATCACAGTTACAAGGTTTCCATAAATTTATGTAGTACCTATCCTACTTAATACCACCCACAAAATTCACCAAAAAAACTTTCATAGACAATTTTCTCCCAACTCAACTCACCTTTACATAATTCATCGAAATCCTTCTGTAATAAGCGAGCGAGATTAATGTTTTATTTCAGAAACTGTCACGAGTAACAGTTAAGCTAATAAAAGCGCTAAAAAGATTGTTCAAATCCTTATCAGTTCCAGAGGCGTTTTAACAAGACCGGCGTTAATTTGTCAAGTGTCATGGCGCGAACGAAAATGATGAATTGTGGATCGCAAAGATTTTATATTTTAAAACTGGCTTTTTGCTTTACCACCGACTCGTCTGAAACACAATTT
>JADANM010005856.1:5744258-5770278 GCA_026213755.1 Eurema hecabe | reverse complement strand
ACGATCATTTCTAATTTGTTTATTTTATTAATATTCATCCTTCCTTGGAGCAGTGGTAACTAGGTCTATATGAAGGTTCGTAGTAAATGTTTGTCACAGACTTTAAAGTACTTACTTAATACCCATATGTATCAACAATAAGTATCCACATAATATTTTGTATGACAAAAAATTTTTGTCTTTTCATATTATTTTTCTATGGTCTATTCATTAATAATCGTTTACCTTATTTTAACGAGGCATACTCAAAATATCTTGACATTGTATTTTAAAAAATAAACTAACTAAATCAATCACAAACAGTAGAAGTATGATCATCATAAAATTCATCAAAAAAAACTTCTAGAAAAAATTCTCAAAGAAACACGTATCCAATATCAATTTCACGATTCATTTCTCGCAACGCTGTTCTGCTTTGATACTCGGCTCATCAGTGACGCGATATTCGACGATCGCGAAATTAAATTCCATCGCAGCAGCATTGTATCTACTTGTTTTATTCAGAATGTTAGTGATGTGTGAGAAAATTTGTAATGTTGTAATATAGGTTAAGGTTTTTATCTTTTGCCATTGTCCTAGCGCCATAACATTTCTCTTTCTTATTCCTATAATACTCTTCTCCTTTTGGCGTCTACTTCATTGAACCCCATTTACAACATAGGGGGCAAAAGAGCAGGCAAGCCACCTGATAGAAAATGGTCATCGCCGCCCATGAACACTTGTGGAGCTTAACAGCTCTCTAGTGGGTCGCCAACCGTTTAGAAATAGGTACGCTCTCTTCTGGAAGCTTTATTTTACAGTTTGCTGTAATTAAGGGTAATTACAAACACCAGTATGATCTTATAAGTGTTCCTTTTTGCCCTAAATAAACAAAGTCTATAGTACGTATTAGAGCAATCCATGGCACCTGTTAATAGTCTTTCAGACAGTTACAACTTTAACGGTACAGTTTCCAATACAAATAATTATCCCTAACTGTGAGGATAATTACGAAGCATTTCACTCCGAACAAGACAGTGTAGATTGCAGATATACCAGCTCATCACAGACACTATATTGAGGATTCAAATTAAATTCCCGCGCTGCGAGCTTTGACAATTTCTCGCACATATATATTTGAAAACACGTCTCGAGGCAATATGTGAAAATTTATACATGTTACACACTGGCTTGAATGATGATCTTGGTTTAAATCTATTCGCTTTTAGAGCTTAATTTATGTGAAATTTTTCGATAATTGAGCGGGCTTTGTTTAGCTTCTATTGTTACCGCTGAAGAGTAAAATTGAAAATATCAATCGAAATTATATTGCACTGCACAACAACTTTTCCGATTTTTTTATTGTAATCTATATTAATGACTCTTTAATAGGTACATCTCTAATAGTACAAGAATTAGTTGATACTGTATACTTTCTACCTATTTTTTACACTGTTTGGTCTAAAAATTGTACTACAAAGGCGTGTGGGCGATCTATTGGGCGTGGGAATGTGGGCGTAGCTTTAACGAAGAGAAAGGTACATATCTGCTAATATCTATCTATGGCTTATTAGGTACTCTCGTAATCCATATTTTTGACATCTTCCATCTATAATTATATTAAAAAGAAGTAAAGTTCGTGTGTTCGTGTTAAAAGAAGTAAAATTGTAAGGGGTAATCTGGGGATCTACTGAACCGATTTTAAAAAATTATTTCACCAATAGAAACCCACATTATTACTGAGTGTCATAGGCTATATGAAAAACCGAAAAGGATAATTAACATTATGCCCAACGAAGTAGACACGGCTCAGCTAGTGTAGAAATAAAGGAATTCTATATCTAGAAAGAACATCCTCGTTCATATTACTCCGATTATCCGATAGACCCTAATCGGATGTCTAATTCTGATGGCTATAATAAATATGAATTTGTTTAAATTACGCCGATGCGATAAAAATCCCGAGAACAAAACATATGTATCCACATCATTCATCTATACCTACCGAAATCAAACAAATACATTACCTACCGATACCCCTCACTATATTCCACAATAACGATAGAACATTTCGCAATTCCAACGGCGCTCGTATCAAATTTGATCGTATTGTATTACATCAATAGTGCTGAGCTCATCATACGTACCTTATTGACGCTATTACCGATAGCCATCTAAATTGAATGCTGAATAGATTGGCCAATGTTTCGTTTATTTAATGTCTGCTACACACATCGGATTCTATACGATACTGAAATGTACATAGTGTCAATTCAATGCGATTATATAAGGGTCTGTACATCTGATGTGTTTTTTTAAAAAGATTTTCTATTTAACTTTATTTCTTTTTTATAAATAAATAAATAAATATTTTCAGGACATTTATACACAGCGCAGTCTAGTTTCAAGCTAAGCAGAAGCTTGTGTTATGGCAACTGCCAACTAGATAACGGAATAAATTCCATATACATACTTTTCTTTTGTAAATACAAACATACAATACATAGCAACACCCATACCCCAGAAAAATACTAATGTCAATAACAAACATATTTCACCGGTGTGGGGATCGAACCCACGACCCTTTGCGCAGAAAGCAGTTGTGCTATCACTGCGCCAAGCGGTCGGCAATTGCGAACAAGTATGAAATTTAATCGTTTGAACTTAAATAAAAACATATTCTTATAACGCGTATCATTATTCCGAATCTTACACCCTAATATCTATTGATAGTTATTTAATCGCTACGTTAGAACATATTAACATACACCATACACAGAATAAAATGACGATTCCAGAAATTTCAGAATCGAGCACAATACTTGCGAATAAAATTGACTTACAAATTACACGTAGCCTTTAAATCAAATAAAGCGCTCTCCGAGAGTCCGCCAAGCGTTAAGTCGAACATCGTTTTCATTACATACCCAGTAGGTCCCCACATCCAAAAAAAAGCGAAAAAAGCGCTCCGAATATTCGAGATATTTCCATTAACCTGCGTTATTTCGTTAACGAGTTGAAGCTGCGAGTTAGTAATTCTTCGGGCCGTTGATGAGCGCCGGTATTTTCGCGACGCAGTTACAAAAATGCCTTTGTTGTACAGTGTATTTAGCTCAGTCGCGAAAATGTGCCAGTTTCGAATTTTTTTCGAGCTAGCAACATTGTGCCGTTATGATGGGAATGAAATAAATCTCCGAAATATATTATAAGAATATTTGACAAAAACTACCTACCACTTTCAAGTTTTAACTACTACTTTTTTGTTTGTGTGATTTTCTGTTAGCAACTATTTGTCGCTTTGATGGAGAATAACTTAGTTACGGTTTGTAACTACAAAGAATCCATTAAACACGGTGCCTTGAGTTAACAAATACCATTCACTCCAGCACAAAAAACAGCTTTTTTTAAAACGTTTAGCACTTCTATTAGAATAAACTTTACTTTCAATTTAGTAGCACATTGCGATATAATATCCTAATAAAAGTTAAAAACTTGGGCATTAACTCTAACATTGCCCCGTGGGTTAAAACGCGGGGCACGTCTAGTCTAGCATTATAACTAATTACACCCGTAACAGTGATACACACCGCGGTCGCCGATTATCGCGAATCAGTCGTCAAATAATGGCGCCGGGCTTGTTAATTAACGCTTAACAAAACAGCCAATTTACTATAGACGTGTACAGTGTATACTAACGCTATTATCATGGATGACTCGTTATATATGTCGCAGTTTTCCGCTGTTTTACAGTACGGCTAGTCGTTTTCAAAAACAAATACTTTAGCGCGGGTTTTTACTTAGCCGCATTCAATACAGCCACGTTGAACCGCCGCTTTACGGAACGGTCGTTTTTGAAAACGGCTAGCCGTAATGTAATACAGCGGATTATACAATCCGCCTGCAACATATATACTACCAGCAGAAAAGTACGTAAGTAATAAATATAATTAGAAAAAAACTACTTACTCAGTAAGCGAGAGCGCGCTGAAGGCTCATGTTTTTTTTTTGTTTTTCAAAGCCGGCATTCGCCATGCAAGTAAAGTGGTGATTGCAACCGCGGTGGTGGCTTACCGCCAAGGGAAAATCCTGCTCAGTTGCCTAGAGTTCCATAAAACCTACTTGTCAAAAATAATCATTTTCCGTCAGTCTGTAATTAACCATGTCTATAGAACTTTGAATATTAGAAACGATTTCTTATAAGAGCTTAAATATTAAGTTATGTTTAATCGTTCCTTATAAAACCATGTTTAGAATTGTTTAAACCCTCTTTAATTTTCTTTTACGCTATAACTTAATCAACTTCTATGCCATATCTGTATACAAGTTTATTAACAGACATACAGTTAAATATGTAACGTTAGTATAAATATATAGACTAGCGTAACATAGGTATGGTAGGTATATATCTGAAGCTGTCTAGACCATTGTTAGCATGGTACTTCTAATTACACCTAAATTAGACCAGTTTAATTAATCGTGGGGCAAACGATCGCTGTTTTACCTACTGTGTCTAGTTTTTATTATATTTATACTCTTAAATTATTCTCTTAATCACGGCTGGATATACCGAGCTGGATATAAAATAAAATACTAATATAGAAAAAGATGATACTTTGATTCACTACAGTCATATTATACAGTTGAAATATAAAAAATATATGTATTTCATTTTAGTTATATTTCATATATAGTTACACTTTTAGCTTGTCATGCTACAACGATACACAAAACTTTTTTTTTAATATCACAGTTCGCTTCTTACAGCGCCATCTAGTCACACGCTAAGCAGAGCTTGTGTTTTATCCCGGGTAAGTAATACGATGGATATACAGTCCATATACGAGTACGTATGTATCGTATTTTTTGCGAACTCAAACCTATGGAAGGAACTGCTTAAAAAACTCTCTATCGAGTCTCTTGATCTAATAATAGATCAACACTCAGACAATGCTACAATTAATCGCTGATTTTCCTCCTTCACGGTTCAGATTTCAGATGTATTTAAAATAAATTATTTTTTACTTACATCTTTTTTACAGTTATTGTATAATAATCGTCAAAAATGTTTAGCGATTGACGAGAATAGCTGCGCATCGGTAGAATCGCGCTCGTGGGTGCTCAAAGACAACACGACTGGGACAACCATCAACCATCACCAACCATCAACGCTCGCGCACTTGACGATCACGCGCCCCGCGCGCCGCACCGCTACCTCGATACCTTATTTTTGACTTCTGCGCAGGTTTCGTTCACCGCTAAAGGAAATTGACGGTTACTATACATAGTCACTTCGTGGCTTTTAAACATATAAAAATTACCTTTATTTTATAATAAGATTTTAGCTACCGATATAACATGTTTCAAAACTATATTCTCACTGTCACAGCCGCAATTAAAATGAGACATAACTATGAATTTGCTCCTTAGCCCTATATTCATTAGATGAATAAAAAACCTTATTAATAGGAGACAAAATCATCCAGGCGACCGTGGCGTTAAAAAAGTTATTTTATTTAAGCTTAATAATATAATAAAGTGTATTTTAGTTTTTAAGTTATTTTGGAGGTATTATAGAACATACAAACGTAACACATTAATATCGCGAAAATCCATTAACGTTCGATTAAGCTTTTTCGTTGGACTTTAAATATGTATTCGATTTTCTATGCGATTCAATAAAATAATAAAGTTTAAATTAAAACAATAAAAATGTATTCAACTATTCCTCTTTATATTATATATGCATATTTCTTACAGCAACCGGTAAGCGAAGAGGTTTTACCTGTAACAAAAAAATAACATATTAATTATTATTAAAAATGTTTACTCGTAGAAGTGGAGACGGAAAAACTTTATTATGTGTAGTTAAATCACAATAATTATAAGACATTTTTTATTCCTAGCAAAGTAAATATAAAATTAGCGCAAGCGCACACACGCACACACACACATGACAAACGACTTTCAATATATATCTCAATCTGTCAATATATATAACACACAAACAATGTTATATTATACAGTACCTTTAATACATTTTTCTCTATACGGTTGTACCTATTATAACATGTGCCCACACACGCACACACAGGCACGCCTCAAACTTAAAATATATTACTATAGATAATAAATCGCGTCGAGTAAGTACTCGGTATTCCGTATCAATTGCGAGCTAACTCCAAACTTACACATACCAAAACATCGAACCGGCACTTTGCAAAAGCAATAGACGGCGAACTCGCGCAAAGTTTGCTCATATTATGTGTAGCTGTAACTAATATTTCACTTTACAGTGTGAAACCAGTCTGATAGCTTAATATGTGTTTCTATTGTACTTCAGACATCTATGCATTATGGAATGTAGGGAAATATTTGATTTTCTTTTAAACGATATTTAGTTATTTTTAAAGCAAAATACAAAACTTAAGAAAACTATGGATTACAAATAAATGTATTAATTTTATTGAAGATTTAAACTTTTAATCTTCATACGTTTTTTTTTCTTTGGCAAATTTACACAACTATAAATAATACTTCATTTGGGATCTATCGGCTACTCAAACACTAAGTTATAGGGTCAAGTCTACTAATACAATGAACGGGAAAGTTTGTGAGAATGTATGTATGTCTGTATAACTCTTTCACGCAACAAATATTGAATTGATTGAGTTGAAGTCTAGCGTGCATTTAGATTATACCCTGGATTATAAAATATAACAGTGTTTATCCCGGTATTGCCCCGGAAACGGCAGCTATGGAGCAGGATATGACCGTGGGACGCAGCTAGTGTACACTAATATTATAAAGAAGTAGTTTGTGTGTTTGTTAAATTGTAGGGGGTAATCTCGGGATCTACTGAAGCGATTTTAAAAATTCTTTCACCAATAGAAAGCCACATTATTGCTGAGTGTCATAGGCTATATAAAAAAAAAGGATTGTTAACATTATGCCCAACGGAGTGGGCACGAGTCCACTAGTATGTTATAAAGCCGCGTACCTACCTTGCTTCTTACATTCATGATAATACTCAGCTACTTGTGTTCAATAACACGGATTATGTACTATTATTAACCGCAGTTGCCACAAAAGTATATCACATTACTCATACATAGTTAATAGTTATCTATTTACAAGGATATTATTGATTAAAAAAAACTACATCAAAAATATGTTTTTACGCAACCAATATAGAAGCGATTAATTAAAAGCTGTGTTGTATTAACTTGCATCGAACGCCAAAAAAACTACTTTAAAAAGTTTAAAAGATGATTTTTTATAGAAACCTCATCTTGCTGATCAAAAGCTGCGTTCGTTTAAGGATTTGCATCGAAAGCCCAAAAAGTACTTTAAAAAGCTTAAAAGCTGACTTTTCACGGAAATGAACTCCAATATCTTAATCTAGGCATTTCACCCGAAGCCGCCGTAATTACTTGTTATAACTAATAAAGACTTCTGGCCCAAAGTATTTAATATATTTTACAGCGCAAAATATTTTCTCCTCTTAATAAAATTCCAATTCGATTAATTTTTGCTGCGAACAATGTATATTGGCTCAACACGTCTTTGTGAATTAGAATTAAACGGTCGATATTAAAATGTTTTGTAAGTATTATTATACATACAATAAATAAATATCAAAAACAACGGGGAACATTTTTAAAATTCACGTTATATTTTGTCCATAATTATATCTAAAATTATCTGGCCCAACGCGACTTCATTCACGCAGGTACCTGAATGTTATTGCGTTCATCATTTAGTTCTAGACATTTTTGTAGGTAGGTATTCTCCTCGTTAAGATGAATTGAGCCAGCTGGTCTGAGCTGGTATAACCCTCCTACAGAAAACCAGCATCAAAGTAGGCATAGGCAACTGATATATAATCTCTATGTTGCCGTTACATATTATTATATGGTGTGTTATTACGTTTCTTTTGGAAAATGAAAGCAAGTCCTGCTATATTCTCTTTTGCCAACAATTCCCCAAATTTATAAGCCGGCAACGCATTAGTGAGAAAGCCGCTTAGCGTCAAAAGTACTATCTGGTTAGTTACCATCACATAAAGAAAATACTGGAGCGTTCATTTTGACGGATTTTGAATAACCAAAAACAAACTGCTATTAACAGAACTAATTAAACAGAATTTCCATATTTCTCTCTTTGAAATATGAAATATCTACAACGGAAGTATAATTTATTATTAAAACAAGCGTCGACAAAACAAATTACAATCAACCCAAAAGTAAATTATTAATTTCTGCCGATAGCATAATACACTTTAATGGCAATATATTTCGAGTATTTGAAATTGCATTTTAAAGAGCTTTACATCATATAAGTATCATAATTTATATACATATGATTAATGTAGATGTTGAGGAAAGGGTATCTTAATACGTATGCGTTTGATTTTTTTAAAAATAACTAAATTTAATGCGTACAATATTTTATTGAGTACACAATATGAGTAGTAACTAGTAGTAGGAGTGGTTATACCGCGTAATTTTATCCGGTATTTGGACGCTTAGTATTCAGGTCGCTAAATAGGCTGGAGATCGGATAAACATCTTATAAATAATCCTTAAGTTATATAGATCATCTTTAAAAAACGTCAGGTAATTAAACTTTAAACAATAATTTTATCTTTAAAAATTTTAATACTTTTTTCAAACATACAACACTACGATAAGCATAGTATCGAATCTTTGCTTCATTAGTCATTCGTTCATTACACATATTACTTAACATTACTGGCAGGCAATAAAATGAACGCTTTTTAGTTTTATAAAGCGTTCTATTTACAAATTCAGTCCGGCCGAGATGCGGAGTACCGTTACTCCGGGGTCATCAATGAGTCAGCCGCGCCCCGATTCACGGATTATCGTCTATAGTTTTTTGGTAGTCTGCCAGCATCGTTCTTTATTCAAAACGTTCGGTCGTCACTCGATTCTTTACTTCATGATCTAAGTTTCGAACGTGATTTACGAAAGTTTTTAAAAAAGGAACGAGTACTTTGAATTATTGAGTCTTCGTTCCGTTCGAAATTTTACATTTGTTTTTAAAATGTTATGTATAAAATATGCACTAGCTTTTTTATTGATACATAACCTAAGCCAATGGCCGATAATATATCTATCTATTAGTTAAATCATTTTTATCTTCTCATGGATAGATAGATTCATAGTTCATACTATCTTACGACATTCCAAGAACTTAAAATTCTTACATCCTTACAAAATAAGATAATACCGATATTATAGCTAGCTCCATACCTACTATATTACCTTTATATGTGATATTATGTGAATTCAACATCAAAAACGATTTAAGCAAAAAGTCGAGTCTAATCGAATTAAGTCGAGATTTATTTAAAGACTTATATCTGATGGCCATCTTATGGTAATCTTAGTATGTCTAAATGTCAGCCTAAGGTTGGGTTGCACAAAAAAACGCTACAACCCGAAGGTATACCTGCTGCATAGTTTGAGGAAATAAAGTTTGATTTATGAAAGGGTTCTAAATCGGGAATATTTAAGTATTCATTTGAAGAGACGACTTAGACTGCCTTTGTAACCAACAATATTTAAAAAATAAGTATCTTAATATATTTTTTATTTTCGGTATAAAAGCTTTTGTTATTTTAATAAAGGTTTCTCTATAAATATCACGAGTAATTTCACGAAATTGTTTTATGACTCCCACACAATATTTCTAAATGTATCATTATTTTTCATTGCTATTCTATTTAAGGTATTTCTAATGGATACCAAATTGCATTATTATAGGTACTGTACAAAAATATCTCACTTTCCTATACAAAATATCAAGATACAATGTTATGTGGAGTATTCACTTACACCTATAGCAGCCACCCTAGAAATTTTTTCATGAATGTGTTATCTTTGTTTTATGAAAATAATAAGCTCGTTTTATTACAGTTAATATTATTGGAAAGTTTGAAGATTTACTCCATAGCTGTAAACGAAACTAATCAATCTCTTTTTTTAACAAAATGATCACTTCATAACTATGCTTCAAAACTAGACAACCGGTTGACAATCTTACTAAGCAATTTTCAATAAAACGCCTCAAATAAATTGACGTTAAAAGTTCTTAAACAATCTAATAATGAAGGCTGTCATTATTGTCGGTGATGAAGCAAAAGTGATGAGACTTTTTACGAGCACATCAAAACGTGACGAAGATAACATAGTATATCATAAAACATATATATACTATCACTAAATGTATGAAAGAATATCCATATATTCTATGTAAAATATAAACTACAGTAAGCTTTGACTATCGCTATAATTTCTTCCCTGATGAAGATGACGTCATCGTTTACAAGGAGGCAAAATAGACTGGAGATTTACAGAAAATATTTTATTACATGTATTTCAATATACTATTCCTTTAAAAATCGCAATCCACTCTAAAAATGAACGATAAAGTAAACCTATAGTAAGTGTAATCTTTAAAATATAATACAACACATACGGAGCTTTAATTAAATTTACGTACTGACATGAAAGTAGTTATTGGGTAGGTACATCTCCGATACTTTACCAGTCTTAAGAACACCTACAAAACATTTTACAAGCACACAAAGCAAAATATCTACACACTGTATAAACCCGTGAGCTTATAGCATTTTCGACGGCTCAACGCTACCCTACTCATGGCGAAACTAATTCCTTCAAGACAGCCAATATATCCCATCATTATTGCTTTTAATGATCGGAACTATTATCAGTATACTCGTCGTTTTACTATCGGTTACGCTCTTGATGTTTAAAGGAGGATTCCTTTTATCCTCGAAATACAAATATTGGTACATTTATATTTCTTTTAGCTCGCTTAAATTCTGATATCGAAACTTCATATTCGATTATTTAACTTGCACCTGCATTAAATCCTAGGTAGCTCTGAATCTTTTTCGGAGCAAAAAGATCACAAAAGTACCCATTTATAATCTATACTAATATATAAAGCTGAAGAGTTTGTTTGTTTGTTTGTTTGAAATCAATTGAATCTCAGGAACTACTGGTCCAGGAAGGCTTTAGGCTACATAACATCACGCTGCGACTAATAGGAGCGAAGATATAATGGAAAATGTGAAAAAACGGGTAAAATTATTCATCTTTGAGGGCTTCCTTTGCGTGCGCTGCGAAAACGGTTCAAGATACAAAAATAATATGTATGAAAGAATTATTCCTCTTTAAATGATCTAAAAAAAAGTCCGCGATAGTATATCTATCTTCTAAGATTGACTCACTATAACATAATAATAGAAATAGATCCGACGGGGACGAAGTCGCGAGCAACAGCTAGTTGAGCATAAAAAACCAAAGAGAATAAACAATCAGCCTACATACATTCCATCATCCAAAACCGACCAATTTATATAGAAAAACTTATCAACCTTTTTTTTAACGGGCGGAAATATACTATCAACCTACTTTAATTGTAAAAGACAACTATAACAATACTAATGGCTTATAAAATTTCAGTCATGCCTCAAAATATTTGGACGTTCCCGAGAACTCTTGAAACGTAGCGAAACTTCGGCAAGTAAACGATTGGTATCTTAGCGCTGAATTTAAAGTTCCACCATATTAAACTGAATAGTTTGAACAGCAAACTTCGTGGGACTAAGTCGAGACCTAGAATTTTAATGGAAGCAACTTTTCCGCATAAGTAAGGAATCTTCTTAGGTGCATTTTTCTAGAACATTTCTCAGCTGTGGGAAACTAATTAATTTGGTATTCTGACATTTTCTTACTTCTTACAGTAAGCTTAAAAACTTTCATTACGTATTAAATTATATGATATGATTTAAATACTGAGTGTCGCGGTTTTTGTACCTTAATTTTTAAATTTAAAAAGACATGTTTAAAGAAATATTAGGCAAATCAGTCGAGTATAAGACTGATACTTATTTATATTTATTAAATTTGTATGTTGGCAAGTAGTGTGCGGAGTCTAATGGAGATTATAAGCCTGTTGCGACCGCTTCTAATTTGAGTTCTGAATCTTGAAGTCAACTTACTCTGAACCCTAAGAGGAATCCTCAACCAGTCGAACAACTGACTGACCGTTAGGCCCTAATGGTGCGATGTCAAGAAATTATATATATGCTAAGCCTCGGATAAATATCATTCTAGAATAAATGGCGATTCTAAACTCGCTGCATGAATAGCGCTCGCTACAAACCTGCTATAGACGTTACTATATTCAGTTATAGCAATATAGTCATAGAGAAGTGTTTCCAGTACACTCCACTTCACTATTACCCTAAAATACCCATCAGGCCTGTTCATCATCGTCAGGTCCCAACTTAAAAATTAATACCGCCACTTTAAAATTAATACCGCCTGAAAAGTGATGTGCAAATGTCACTGTGCTCCGGTCTGAAAGGCACTGTAGCCAGCGAGATTACTGAGCTCATGAGTCTTAACATCTTATGGCTCAAAGTGGGGAGTGTCAATGTAGTGCACCCCTGCCCGGAGCAAAGTTCTGGGTAGCACTACATTGGTAATGGGCTGGCGTTTCTCTTACCATCAGGAGGACGTCCAGCTCGTCCCACCACTTCATAGAATTTAAAAAAAAAATTTATAATACATATACTATTCATCCAAGCGATTAAAACAAATAAACCCGATTACGCATTCTCATACAGTATTAACGTACATAGTAAAGCACGCTACGCTTTAAACCCATTAAAATTTAACAGACGAGTAATCGCTCACAACGCTATTAAAATGTTGATTGTTAATTAAGCTGAAATAAACTTGTCATACAAAGGGCATGATATTGCTAAATTTACATAACTTTTTGTGAGCCATAACGACGGTAGAATTAAATCAATTTAATTGAAAGCTACCAAGGGATTACTGTCGTATATTTACTTTATGCTAACAAATGTCACAATATGCTAACAACTAATAATTAGCGTAATGGAACAATAGTTTATGAGATTTACGGCGATAAACGTCAAATGGAACATTGATTTAATAGCGTAGTTCTCGATAACGAAGCTTCATTACTGCAACGCAATGACGTACCTAGTAGGTAACGTATTAGTTAATTTACTGATTTTATTTCAGGGAGTGTCATATAAGGTGGGAAAATAATATAGCCACACTTTTTCTTTTGTAATACATATAAATACATACTACAATGGGCTTACCATTACACAAAACGTTCTAAAATAGCCCAAAATGGCTGCCTTAAATACGAAGTACTCATCGAACAGCCACGTACATTCTCGATGGTTCTAGAACCCAAACTCTTTGCAATTACTTTGTTTGTCGACTTTTAAACAGCCAACCCTTACGATGGCTACATTGCCTCTATACAAACAAGGGCTCATAGGACCGTCCTAAGTAAACGAGCCAGGTACGCCGTTCGAGTCGGCTAGAGGCATTATCCTCGTCCAATCTAATAAATACCGCGGCAGATTTCCATTTAGATAGGTCAGATATAAATGTTAAGTTTGCAGATGGTTTTAATACAAACATGACTTTATGGATATTTGCTGGAATCTTCGAGATACGTTTTGCGAAAGTTAATCCAACAACAATAGAGAAGAAGACACTTTGCGATAAACTTTACTATACGAAGACATCGTGGAGGAGGAGGATCATCAGGAGTGAATAATCTATACTCTATACTAATTTATAAAGAAGTAAAGTTTGTGTGTTTTTTAAATTGTATATAATAAATGTTTTATATAAATAGGCTATATAAAAAACAGAAAAGGATAATTAACATTATGCCCAACGAAGTGGGCACGAGTCTGCGTTAGTATTATTATTAAGTTTTTCGATTTTGTTATACCTACATAATTCTAAAATGCAGACCCTGTCAACGTGTACTATTTAGAACAACAAATCAAATTACATTAACAAATTATTTTAATAAGCGTGGACACTTACATTTTTAAAAGATATTTCAAGACAAACAACAATGATAACTAAAATCGCTTTCACCGCATTACAACTGCTAGCATTTATGATACGACCACATATTTGCAAACACGAATTTCCAAATAAGACTCTGAAGCCACAGTTATTGAGAAAGCAATTGAGAATAGCAGATAGAGCCGTCCAATTGAATCGTACCAAAACTGAACCTAACGATGATAATTTATATTCGGAGGGCACATTTCACATCGAGGCAATCAAAGTTGCCAAATGAAAAAGTTCTACAAAAGCGAGGCCCATCAATGAGTATGTTTGTTTCCTTCGTCTCGTAGGCGTTACTTTTTATTATTTTCATTGGTCCCCCATCTCCATCGAGAGTGATATTTATCGGCGAATGCTTTTTGGGAACGTGTGAAGTCACATTAGAGAGAAGTCGGGATTTATGGGTTCACCGTGAGTTGCATAACAAACACTTTCCGATTAGGACCCGTTCCTTTTGCTTTGAGGAAAATGTAAATTAGGAACCCATAACATTTTCCTTCTGAGATTGTCACTATGTAACATAAAATATTTTCCTTAAAAGAATCAAACGCGACACCTGCATAGTTTTTCGAGTTACTTTAAATAATTAATCAGTACCTATAGTAGGCAGTTTTTTCATTTTTTAATTCCTACGTTATCATAAACATCCACGAAATGAACATTATAAGGAATAAACATTAGGTTCAAACACTACCCATAGATCTATCTTCTATGCAATCCGACATGACTCCCCAAAGCACCTATCAGCTATCACCGGTCTACACAGCTTATTTGAAAAGCGAGCTTTCACGGTGCCACTTCATCTATGCACTTTGAATTACACGCAGAAATTTCCAGTTAAACACGAAATAACATCACGATACAGCGCCACAGTGCAAAGGTCAATTACTGTGCACGTAATTTAACAAGCGTTATTTAATAAAGAGAAACGAAACTCGTTTGCAAATATACTGTCGTTTTTGTACTCGTCACCTCGAATGTATCATCAGATTTGGGATGACGCAGTTGTCATGTAGTCATGGTAGCAACAAAAATGTGTAAATCGCGTTGAAAATTATTATACTAGATACGTAACAAATAACTTCCGATTCCCTTTGTGTTTCATCTGTTTAGAAAGGTCAGACTAAAGCCAACAATCATAAAGGATCATAATATCCAAATATAATCATTAAAATCAATTGCAGGTATTTAGATAAAAAACTAACTTTTAAATCAACTCAAACATTTTCTCAATAATTACACAACGCATTGAAAAATCAGTCGAATAACTTCTTTCATTCAATTACCGATGACATCGTTTAATTAAAGCCACCTCGACAAAGAGAAAGTTCAATGGAGTGGAACAAGCCTCTGGATTTATACCGATTGTATCTGTCGGAGCTGTTCATACTTTTAATATAAAACCATACTTGTTTGTGTGCACTTTGTAAGCCAGCCCTTTTGATTTGCTCTTTTTTGCTAACCCTACGTCGAGTTATAACAAAACTGTAGAGATTTATTCAGTACTTTAAGGTAGGGGAGAAAAACAACGCCACAATTGTTTTCGTTTGAGGAAAGTGGTATTTAAACAATATTTTAAAACAAGAACCAAGTGACGTCACACGGTGTTCCAAATTGATCACTTTACAATTATGTATTCTATTTGCTATAAAGTATAGACAATGAGATGTTTACTTGAACAATTGTTTGAAGTTTAATTTTGGTTTATTACATGTCTCAGTTTTGTTAAGCTGACTAGATAGGGGATAAAATATTGTGACAACTTTCCGCGGGTGAAATCGCAGTGCACAACCCGTTGTAGGGTAAATAAAAGTAAGAACAAAAGCAGCTTAATTTCAATTAACACGTCGCACGTTCATTTGTCATGCCATTCACGTGCACGCCCACGTCAACCTAAATGCGATTTGTAATTAATATGCCATTGTTAAAAATCCAATAGCTTTAGTTACAGATTTCTTGTTTTAAAGCTTATATCTTTTTCTATACTATGTATTATGATAAATGCGAAAGTTTGTGCCTCAGTACTTCCTAAAACTAGTAATTACCATAGTTATGGATCTACCTGTATATCAGACCCTGAATAGAATAGCGATCAGACATAGGATACTTTTGTGTCTTGGTCTCGATGGTATTAAAAAAGTCTTTAATAATTAATTGTAACTTCCACAGATAAAGCAAATTGTAACTCTTACTATTGTCCTAACAAATAAATCAAAGTATTGGCATCAGAAAACTACCTACGCAAGTAAAACCGCGCTGCCAGTATTTCATATTTTAATTGGCTGTTTTCTATGGAATTGAAACAAAACCAGCCAGCGTATGAAATGAACGTTGTTGGTTGAGTTTCGTCATTCGTGTTACGTAAAAGTTCTCGCCGTACGCAGGCGTGATTATGCCGCTGCGTTGGAGGCATTTCCTTCGTTAGCGCTTTAAAGGTAACAACTTGCAGTGCCTACTATATACTCTATAACAACACCGGTTCTTTATCTTATGAGAACGAATTGTTCTTTGGGCATTTTTTCCTCATAAGAAAAGCTTGGACTATTAATTTATGGCGACTTTAAGATACTAGCGCCGGAATACTAAAACGCTTTTCAAATTTAAGTAGGTACAAATCAAATCGGTCCGATAGCGAATCACCATACAAATGTGGCGAGCTTAAATTTGATTTATGTATGACTATTTGGCCGTTATTTATCGATAACCATTAAAATCCATTCTTACGCTCAAAGCTCGTACTACCTCGTATACAGATATTGTAACTTTTTAAGTAAATTTACCGAAAGACACCCATGGACCTCGGGCAAAAAGGAATATGACTCCACCTTTCAGTCTCAATACATGGGCTAGTGGTAACCCTTATACCGCGACAACCCTACAAAGCATTAATACAATACAGACAAATAACCGAAAAGTTCGTGTGAATTAATTATCATAACGAATGTTTTAAACATACATTAATTATCGAACATCTGAAACCACGTGCATACATAAAATACTATACGATACAAGCTGCGACTTTAATTAATATTATTGATAATTTACAACGCAATACCCGAGAGATATTAGTCAGAGCGGGGCGTGGTGACTCTCAGCTACTCGTAATTTTATTATGAGCCGTGATCCAATAGATTGCTATTTCAATTAAGCCTTGTTATTCTAAGACCAAACTGATCCCTTAGCACAATTGTAAAATTCAATAGTTTAGCCAATTCATTATTTTTCCTTCGAATAATAGTGTCAGTTATTTTAATGTCACTTTCTATTGGTAGAAGAATTTTCAAAAACGATTCACTTGTTTCAGTAACGCGACTTACGTAACTATAATCTCACTATTATTATTAATAATAAAGTGGGCGGTACACTTTTTTCTTGCCCTTATTAAAATATATTATTTTATGTTCTCACATATTAAAATGAACTAATATTTAGGCAGTTAAATATTAAATCGAAAGGTAACAACAAATTTGTGAGTCATCCTGGCAGCGTCTTACAGTCAGCCAAATCGCAAGTTACTTTGCCCGTTTACACGTCAAAAAACTTATCGAATATATTATTCGATAAATAATAATTTATTTCATCAGAGATATTGAGCAGAATAAACGCATTTTATACAAACACTCAATTTATTCAAGTCATTCGTTCGCGTTTCATCGAAGTATCGGCTGTGACGTGATACAACTGACAAACAAAAAAAGACCTTTCAACTTCAATGGATGTGCAAATGATTCGATATCGTCATCGCATTTACATTTGCGATGCATTTTTCGAGCTTTTTCTGTGTAAACGTCACGTAGAACAACACGCCAGTTGAATTGAAATTCATTTATAAACGGCCGTTTGTAAAAGCGACATTGCTCTATCTACCCTAATATTAAGGCTAATGTTTTGTGGGTGTATAGATGTGTATTATTGTATAGGTGGCGTCACGGATGTTTAGCGCTGGTCGAGAATAGCTGCGCATCGGTAGAATCGCGCTCGCAATTGACGTATTGGTGCGAGAAAGACAGCACGACTGGGACAACTAATCAACGCTCGCGCACCCGACGATCACGCGCCCCGCGCGCCGCGCCGTCCCCTCGATACCTTATTTTTGACTTCTGCGCAGGTTTCGTTCAGCGCTAAAGATTCGTGACGCTACTTATAACTTCTTCACGTCTAGCTGGACGCGATGATAAAGACTTAAAGATAACACGTGTTATAAAATCAACCATAAAATCAATATGGATGATTGTAAGGGTATAATAAGTCTGTGATATTTACTTACGTACTTGTAATTTAAGATATTAAGACCAAGAAGTACTCTTTCGGTTTTTGATTCTATTTTGTAATCTGTTAATACGAACGGGATCAAAATTTGTGAATTAGTTGACGAACTCCTCCAAATATTTTTTACACTTTAATTTGTTTCTTCGTGTGCTCATTGCCAAGTCACTATAACTATAATATAAAGAAAACTATTGGTACAATTACTAAATGTTGATTTATAACAACAAAACAATTTGAATAGGACTTGACTTGACTTCTATGAGATCTCAAAACTTTTTACGATGGAAAGACTGCATCAAGAGACTTGGCATTTTTTTACATTTAATGTTTATCGTGGGATTTATTCTTTTCACAAGACTTAGCTTACACGTTTACATTCTACGCTTAATCCAAGTTATAACTAAGGCAATATAAATATACACGTAACATATATAGTAATACAACATATGAACTAACAGCCTTCACGGCGCTTACTCATAAATAGAGCACAGTAAACTGGCAAGCACGTTGAATATTTAACTCAAAGGCAGTCTCTGGGGAAAAGTCGTTAATCGTTTTGTAATTCCTACTTTTTACACCGCTCTTTGTGAACGACGCAATTATATTATTTACTGCATTGATTAAGCTATTTAAAACACTTTTACACGCCCTTGATATGGATTTTTGTTTATATCATCTATCTTTTTTATACAAGATTATATAACGATTTTTTATTAAACAACTAGCGACTCAACCCGGCTTCGCTCGCATATATTATACATATAAACCTTTCCTAAGAATAACTCTATCTATTTAAAAAAAACCGCATCAAAATCCGTTGCGTAGTCTTAAAGATCTAAGCATACATAGGGACAGACAGACGGCGGATAACGACTTTGTTTTATACTATGTATTGATTTATATTAATTAGTGCTTAATGGAGGAATATTTAGAGGGTAATATATCGTAAAATTACTACTTTATATTAAACCTTAAAGGTTTTCAAAAATCCAATCCAAAAAGTATTATAGTTCTATTCATATAGGCACGACAATTTACAGAGCCCTATTCTTACTATATGCTTTTATTTGTGTGTCGTTTCTTCTATTGTATCAATACTTATAGTACCCCAGTAAAATGAACAAATCACCATTTATAATAGCTATATCTTTAAACACCACGTTTCAATCTATTCATACGGATAACGTCATTTAGCAGGTCCGTCACAGATGCGGAAACGCGTAGAAAAAAACAGCCACCTGCCTTCAGATAAGTTGAACAAAAAATGGAGTCGAGAGGCGGGACCGACTCCATATAAGGGTTTTCAATTGCTATTTATTTTATATATTGAGTTTATATTCATTCACTGGTTTAATTGTATATTAAAGAGCAAAAACATAGGTTTATAATTTATATAATAAGAAGAACAGATAAACTCTATTTAGGAATTGCGCTAATATTTGAATCTCAAAAATAGTGAGGGTAACATTAAGTCTGTTTAATATGTATTATGTGGTACATATAGGTCATTTGTATTAGGTTAATAGAATATTTATAACTAGACTTTAACTTTATCATTGAATAAAGCACTTGGAACATTACATACTTAGACTATAGAGTAGATACAATACAATACTACAATTTTCATATCTTTAAATTTTAATAATGCTAATATAAAAACGGGTCGTTGCCAGCCCTGATCCCAGCTGTTGCAGATCTTTATTGAGAGATTTGTAAACAAATCACGCCTATTTTGCGGGGTCGTGTGTTAAGGGACCTACCTACATGTATACGATACGTGCCCAATGTATTACTAAGCATGCAGACTGTTCGGATTTTTGTGGAAAAAATATTTTAAACTTATGTTAAGTTAATAAGTGTTTTTTATTGTTAGCGACAAGTTCGTTTTTAATAAGTACTACTTCTAATTAGTTTGAAGATATTAAAAGCTTTACTAAAACTATAAAGATATTATCAGATTTCGTTCGTCTATTGCAGAATACGCAGTAAAAAAACATATTCCTTTTAAAGATATATACTTAGTTCAAACAGGCAATAAAGATATACACGATCAAATTGTATAGTCAATTTCTTGTTAATAAAACTAGTTTTGAAAAATTAATTATTAAATTTCTTACCCCTTTTTATTTTAAGCGTACACCTCATTTCTTATCATACTCGGGTAATTTGTAAACGTACAAAATATGTGACCTACTGACTTTAAGAAGGTTAATGCGTTTTCATGTATTAAAGTTTATTTTTAATAACCATAAAAATGAATATTTAAATACGTTTTTATAAGGGCTAGAATTTATTTTGCAAGAATTTGTACTACCTAGTACTGAACTTGAATGATGAGAACGTTTGAGATATACTATATAATTTTTAACAGATAAACATACACACAACTCATCATGTGAACCTTTAGGACCTGACGGCCGATAAACCAATATTAAGTAGGACTTGTTGACTCCTTCCTCTTCAGATGAATCATACTTATTTGTATTACATAAAAATCAATTGAAATATTATAAGGTAGGTAAGTTTGTAAAGATATTAAAAGTTTTTAGCAGATCTAATAAACAAATTTAAACATTTTTTATAGCAAGCCGGTGGATTACTTACTTAATTGAACCGATGTATTTCTTCAAAATAAAAAGGCCAATAAATATCTTAATAAAAACATTAAATACACATAGACAAACTGTGCAAACCACAATAATATGAATTTCTTAGACATAGTTACGTAAGCAATAATATCATTTAGTTAGCATAAACTTATACTATGAAAATTGCGAACGTTAATTCTGCGAATATTGTAATTTAATACCGTCTAGGTAGGTAACATTAGTTTACTTTTGCAAGGCTAGTCTAAAGAGCCGCATTCCACGTATTACTTATTGTGGCTATGGAGCCCAAGAGGGGATTCCGGGACTTTGAGAGGCGCGTCAGATTAATATGTAGGGGGATATCTTGTACCCGGTTAAGTACCTCCACAAAACATGAGGCCCATATATAAGGCCGCCCGTTAAGGATACAGGGTCAGATTAGTGGAATATACACTTTTTAGGATGTAATTAACTCACCTTACCTTAATCTGACGCGCTCGAGAATTTCTGATGGTCAATTTTTTTTTACTAATCTGATCCTGTATCCTTAACGGGCGGCCTTATATATGGGCCTCATGTTTTGTGGAGGTACTTAACCGGGTACAAGGTATCCCCCTACATATTAATCTGACGCGCCTCTCAAAGTCCCGGAATCCCCTCTTGGGCTCCATAGCTATTGTAAATAAATTCTTATTTTTCTCTCTAAATATGAACACCGCTTGCTACTAGACTTAATTTTCAGATATGGTTGGTATACAACTCATTTATTCATATTTCAAGTTTTTACTTTTGTAAGCATGCCCTAACTTTTGTCTTTACTTCATATAGCTTTAAAACTTGAATAAATTATGATGACGATCTTTAAATTAATAGAAGACGAACTACTAAGTTACTAACTAACCGAACGAGGACGTCGATTTGAATTGCTCCTATGTAATTTTTGCAACTTAACACATATATACAACTTCTCGACATCGAACCATTAGGGCCTTGGCCGATAGCCAGCCAGTCATCGACTGCTCAGGGATGTAACATCAAGGCTACAACCCTTCTTTCACTACAAAAGTGCCAATATAATATTAAAAGCTTCATAAATGTCTAATTATAGCTTGACTTTTCAACAAACTAGCGCCCCTCCCTAGCTAAGCTCGCATATTATATTGTGTGAATCACTCTATCTATTTAAAAAAACCGTATAAAAACCGGTTGCGTAGTTTTAAAGATTTAAGCATACGTAGGGATATAGGGACAGAGAAAACGACTTTATTTTACAATATGTCGTAAAGAATCCCTTTCCAAGTTGTTCAGACAAAACTATTTTAGCCTTAAAGCTATAAATGCTTGCTTACAATATTTATCAAGAGAGTTTAATTAATTAACCGTATTTCAAGGGAGATCCAACCGCGGATAACGAATCGCTGATGTATTTACGACTACGGCCCATTAATTGATTTATTGAATTCAAAATTAACTATTTTATTGAATACCTTCGCGTGACGCTGGCGGGTTGATATTTGAGATGAAACCTTTGTAAATCTTGATAAATTACGCGTCACGTTTTTTGACCGCCATTGACTTCTAAACTACTTATTGAATTTATTATATACTAGCACACCCGTGCCCACTTCGTTGGGCATAATGTTAACAATCCTTTTATTATATAGCCTATGACACTCATCAATAATGTGGCTTTTTATTGGTGATAGCATTTTTAAAATCAGTTCAGTAGATCTCGATATTACCCCTTACAATTTAAAAAACACAAACTTTTCTTCTTTATAGTATTAGTATAGATATAGATTAATTATTAAATTTGCACACCGTGTGCAGTTCGATCCAACTTAAAAGCTTACATCATAATATATGCGAGAGAAGCCGGCCCGGGTTGCTAGTAAATGATAAAAATCGAATATATTTTATCAGTCCTAGTTAATGCTTGTCGTCTTTTTTATAATAGGGGAATCCTTATACCCATGGGCCTCGGGGAAAGTACCATAGGTTATGTCTGACTCCTACCGACCTAAATACCACTGTGTCCCGTCTGACCGCAGCGAGCTGGGGTCATGGGCACCTTCGCCGACTACAGCAACCTAATTAGCTTCTACCTACGAATATTAAAATGAAAAGATTTGTCAAGATGTCCAGTTTTATCTCTTTCTCACAAAACCTACATATCAAATATCGATGAGACTAAAAAAAATTAAAAACATATTTAAACATGTTTTTTGACAAAAATGAAAAATTAAACTCAAATCTTCTAGCTTGATAACAATAAAACATATCATTCGATAATCCTATACTCCATTGCAGGAATATAACTGAATATTTCTAGATATGTCGAGAACCTAATAAATTATTCAACCATTTAAGTAGCAAAGCTCAGAATATATTTATAGAAATGGAATTTATGTGAGACTGAGAACTCAGATCGACATCCGTTATATTATATGTAGTACATACTAAAGCATAGCATTAGTACTATAAACATGACTAGCCACGCCTCGCGGTTTCGCCCGCTTTTATGCATACATGCGTCTTGTATCACTCTATCTGATACAGAAAACCTCATGAAAGTCGGTTGCGTAGTTTTGTAGATTTAAGCATACTGTACATAACGATAGTGACAGAGAATAGAAAGCTACTTTATTTTATATTATGAATAGGTGTACTAGTCATGCATAGTAGGTATATCAATATTGAAATGCATATTTTAATTAATTATTTGAGTATATTAATTTTTCAACATTCAAAAGAACTCGTTAATTTAAACTTACTAGGTATTAAGAGCTTAAATACTAAATAAAATTTTATATTTCGAATCCTCTACGAACTGACTATGAAGTATATTTTTTTAACAGTTATATCGTTTAGCATCAAAAAAGTCTCTTTTATAACGTTTTTTGCATCATACTCAATTTTATTTGACCATATTTATACAGTTTCAAAGTAATTAGACAACTTAAAAATCTAATATAGAGCTTGTTTCTATCTTTTTTGTAGAGAGCTTAGTAATTTCGTAAGATGGCAACGTATTAGCAGTATATGACGCCTAAAATTCCAACTAGGAATATAGCCGGGAATAAAGGTAGAAAAGAGACAAAAGCCATCAAAATATTTTCGCCCCTCAATATTGTATGTATTATATAAAAATGCATCGCAAAAAGTGTTGGTATTAGACGTTGGTAGCGTGGTAAGAATATTCCTCCATGAACAAGGATGGTTTTTATTAAGAAAAAAAGGAAGGTGCAGGGTATAAAATTTCGAGTAGAAAAGGTATAGAGTGAACGAAGTCGCTTTGGGGCAGCTAGTTATTAATATAAACGCCGCGAGTTTAGACACGTCAAAGATGAACAAAAAATGAACTTAGTCAGACATGACACAACCTTCCCGTTTTTTCGCCGTCGCGTCGGTTAAAAAGGAACTTGATACTATGTCTTGAATACTAAAACGAAAACATAGCCAGTAGAATGGACTGACGACATCGCGTGAATCATAGGAACTATTCATCTAGCTACATTGAATAAATGATTGGTGTGTAGTGTGTACAGCAATTAGGTAGTTACAAAAATAGATGGTACATACAAAATATATTTGTATTGTTTCCCACATATGGTTATCATGGAGGAGATCACTTTGTAGAGTTAAAGTTACCAGTTTATAAATAAATAAATAAATTCTTTATTATATGTAAAAAAACAACATATACAAAAAAATAAAAATATACATGTAAATGGCGGCCTTATGGCTGTAAGCCATTTCTACCAGGCAACCATATAGGAAAGGATAAATATGAACAGATTTGCAGGTATAAAGATGAAATTGTTTAGGTATGTGAATGAAAAATATTCTTTACATTTTTATACAGTAAAAGTGTATAGATAAGATTAATTGATGTATGTATGCTTATTCCTTCATACTTCCACTACACAATAAAAGCATATTACATATGAGTAATAGATGTTCTTCTATTCTACAGTTTGACCTAATTTTAAGTTATACATATAACATTTAAAATTATAGAAAAAAATACATGTTAAATTTAAACATTATTACTACTATTGTAGAAGGTAAGTATATTATGAAAACTAAAAACATGTAACTCAAAACATCAAATCCTAATTTATACAATGATCTCATTCATTCTTTCAATATTTATACCAGCTGCAAAGATTGAAGGATCTATTTTATATTAAAAAATACATTGTATATTTTGTATGTTAACATTAATTAAAAATAGTCATAATTAGATAGACTTTCTTTTCCGAAAGGGTGGGTAAATGGTTTAAGTTTTATACAAAACTTTGTTATTCTATTTGTAGTGTAAATTTAAAACAACAACTCTTTCTTCCAAAACTTATAAATAAAATAGGACACTAGGACTTATGAAATATTACCATCAAAATGAGGCAATTTGTAATATAAGTCATTGATATGATTTAAAGTGTTATTTTTTTCAATATAATCATAAAATTTTATTGTGAATTCTTCGTCAAAAAATTCGGTGAATTAATCCCTTTACATTTTGCGAATTCTTTATGATTAAGCTGCAAAAGGCGTACGCCCACAAACATACCGGGTCACCGTCGCGTGTATATATGCATCTCAAGAAGTGGTCAATCCGGTTCCATTTATACAGTTTACACCTACACGACCAGTTTCCCAGAAAACCATACACACCAGACACATCTAAAAATCTCATGCACCAATTTATTATCATTCTCCCCCCAATTCATAAATTAAAAACAACATAAAGCGGCAATTTTTAAAAAATATTTTTCATATAAATCCTAAGCGACACAAGATTAATATTTCCGTGCCGTAAAATAGATATAAAAAATATGCAAATCAAATTCTCATCTTCCGAAGGCGAAGTATAAAAGAAAAACAAATAGAAACAAGGGTTAGAATTACCTTCATTGTCGTTGTTTCCATCGCTGTTGTGTGCCGAAGCCAGCAAAACTCCCACCCACAGAAGGCTTAAGAACCTCACAATCATTTTAACTGCTTGAATGTACACTCAGTTCACAGTTTTATCCAAAAAAAACAAATTATGCACTCGACATAGTCAAACGAACGACACTTGCGCTGCACCTCAAGGCAGCAATCAACCTTCCTTTGGCAAATGGCGGCGGATGACGGATTTGTTCATCGATTGTGTTCAAGCCTGCGCGCTTGAACCTTGGTTAATTTATTTTTACGTGTGGCAAGACATGT
>JADANM010005856.1:5728576-5744158 GCA_026213755.1 Eurema hecabe | reverse complement strand
GCTGTTGATGTATAATGTATTTAAGTATTAAATTAATATTAAACATTACCTTATGAAATTTGATAATTAATTGTTTTGCTAAATTAGTTAATGCTCAATGAAAATATTTTAAATACATAAGCAAATTTATTAACTTAAGTATATGTTTTACCAGTCATAAAAGAAAATTTATTGCGACGAATCACATTTCAAAATACATACCTTTATACACATCTAAAAAACGTTCTAACTTTTAATTTACAAAAATGTTTCAACATCATTTTATCAAATTTACTGTCAAAATATAATTTTTAGTCTGCGATTAAATTATTTAATCTATATTAAAATGACGAAATTGCTGTTGCTGAAAAAGATGGATTTTTTGTAATGGCAATACCGTAGTTTCGAAAGTTCAATTTTGCATGGCGGACGTGCAAGAACAGAACCCATTCTGTTATTTGTTGGTGATAATTTCAATTATTATTTCTTTGGGATTCCTTATGGAAAGGCAAATTTTCATGTTATTATTTCTTTGTGGTCGTGCTTTATTCATTCCTTAACGTTGGATGATGTTAAAGTGTTAGTTTTTGTTAAAATTGTGAGAACTGCATAGGATTTTCTCAAAAATGGGAAAATGTGACGAAGCTAATGTCGAAGTTAGTATGGGGGACTCGGCGTCCCCCATGAAACCTGATAATTTTACATTCACCGTGCCTCCAGAAGCCCCCGTCTTCGAACCAACACCCGAAGAGTTCTTGGATCCTCTGGCGTACATCAGCAAAATAAGACCAATAGCTGAGAAGTCGGGGATATGTAAAATAAAACCCCCCGCGGTAAGTTATTTTCTTTGTTACAAATCGATAGGTTATTGCGTTTTCTTCAGGATTTAACTTCTATTTCCTATTATACCATTGTTTTCTAACCCTAAATATACACGTTTAAAGAAACTGTGATGCAACCGTGGTAACAGGTCTTCTGGTTTTTGTGTTATCGAAGTAATTATTTAGTTACTTAATTCTTTTAAGTTCAATAATATCTCATGTGATGTTTTGCCAATAAGTTTCTAGTGCATAAAATTGACGTCAAATGCACTTGCATATTGTTGGTTTATGCTGGTTGCCATTTTGTATCGTGCCCTCGGCCTACGATAGTTTTGATAAAAAAAGTATCATTCGACTACTTTTGTCGTAATTTACAGTTATCTCACCTCAGATTTCTTATTTCGTGCCTATAAAGCCACTGCTGTTTTTATTACAAATTTTAATTTAGAGTTCAAAGCAATGCATAATGGATATTTTATCCTTGTTAACACATTCTAAATGTAACACAATACATATACAAATTGTGTAACTTATTAAAGATTTATGTATATTGTGCCTTTTTGTTGGTTCTGCTACATGCCCTAGAAAATAAATTTTATGTAATATATGTCATATTAAAACCATTTATATATAACATGTAAGGTTGTACACCTTCTGTCTTGAATAATACATATATGTATTATACATAATTACTCTGTACTGAATTATAATGTGTAAGTTCAGTTTTAAAATGTTATTTTTTATTTATTTATATCATATATATTTTTTGTAAGTGATTATTTGTCATTATAATCTGTTAAAGAGTTCTTATATAAAAAGGGTAATAAATAACCTAATTAAATGTAACATTTATAATTATAAGAATTACGTTTATATATTGAGTCACACACCCAGTGAAATGACTGTAAAAGTAACCTATACATAATATCTATTGAGAATGCTGGTACATTTAATTAACCAAAACCACCAATTGTATATTTGTTTGATAAATGTCAATAAAAGTGGTCTTTGATGTAACCCTTATTTTACTTAGAAGTAACAATACTATCATTATGTCAAATGTTTACTTAGAAGTTACTTATAAAACTTATGGTTTCCTATTTTTTTTGTAAAAAGTAAAGTAATTTTTTTATCAGAATAAGTATTAAGTACTTGACTTGTTGTAACTATGTATTATATGAATTTGTTAAAATATTTAATAGATAGAACACAGTTAACCTATATTTTAACTTATTGTAAAAGCAGTGTGTCAGCATCTTGAGTGTGGACTCAAGAAGCTATTGGCAACTTGCTTATCTTATTTTTTGTGTTATGTAAACATGTTGTGTTCTTACTATAATGTTTATGCAAAAGATTAGAATAAGGTACTTAATAAGAAGTTCTGGATTATTAATAAATAAAATTCCAATTCGGAAAGTACTATTTACAATTCAGAATTTTATGATATTCAAATCGTAAATCTTACATGACAATTAATTTAAGTTGGTTATATTTCTCTTTTGTTATTCTTTTGTTGAAAAGTGCCATTAATTTTAAACTGAAGAGACAAGGTAATAATCAAATCAACAAAATGTGAAATGAACAAATCATTATATTTTATACCTCATATATTGCACCGGCTCTGAATCTGAGTCTTCTGATCAAAACCTTAGTGATCCTTCCTACTTCATCCTATATCCCTTCATCCCATGTTTAATGAAAGAGACCCATTTTCAATCATGTATATTTTCCACAGCATTGGCAACCACCTTTTGCTGTTGACGTAGACAGGCTACGGTTTACACCTAGAATTCAACGCTTAAATGAGCTTGAGGTATGTTTTTCATTCATAGTTATAAAATTTGTGAGGAAAAGCATTCTCTATTTATCAAGTGTATTTCATTACCTAAATTAAGCATTTTTAGATTTTTTTATATCAAGATATTATGAATATATTTTATATTTTTCTATATTTTATGAATTCTCACAATGTATTTTTATGTGAGTTTTTTAGCATCAATAAAGGTTAAACATTACTAGCAACTTTTCATATTGGATATAGCATTTGACACTCGTATAATAAAATGAATTTGCTACATAAGATTTACTTTACTAATTGTTTTAAATCTCGTAGGCTATCACACGAGTGAAGTTGAACTTCTTGGATCAAATTATTAAGTTTTGGGAGCTACAGGGCTCAGTGCTTAAAATACCTACTGTGGAAAGGAAACCACTAGACTTATATGCCTTGCACAAAATTGTCAAAGAGGCTGGTAAGTAATTACATTTTTTAAATTTATTCTTTAATGTTTAATGTTAATAAATTAAATGATAAAATATATACATAAACAATATAAAATGTGCTTCGAACTATGCGTAATTTAGTTACTTAGGCATGTGCCTACATTATCAATTAAATATATATTTTAAAATATTTTTCTTAGGTGGTTTCGAAGTATGTTCAGCAGAGCGAAAATGGTCAAAAATAGCAAGGCGCATGGGCCATCCCCAAGGCAAAGGCATTGGTTCAATACTAAAAAACCATTATGAACGGATACTCTATCCATATGATGTGTTTAAGAACAATGGTGCAGTTGGGGATAATAAAGAGACGGTAAATAAACATTTCTTTTCAAGCAGGTAGCTTTAAGTATTAATAGACATAGTAGGTAGGTAAGTATATAGGAGAATAAAATAAACACATTATTAATTTTCATCCTTTTTTTTTTTTCATATGATAGGGGGCAAACGAGCAGGCGCGTCACCTGATGTAAAGTGATCAGCGCCGCCCATGAGCACTTGCGTTGTCACGAGTGTGTTGCCGGCCTCATCTATAAATATTATAAAAATCTCATTACACAAATTGTATATTTGTGAAATACAAACATATGCATAAATTATATTTTTGTTGTCAGTCACATTTGTTTATATTTATCATATCATTTACCTCGTAATAAATATTATCAACAGTTGCCGATCTTTATTATGTACAATCATTGTCAGTATATTACTTCTGCTTTATAGGCAAGGTGACATGGAAAGCATTCAAGCAAAAATTTTATGTTTGAAGATAATTAAGAGCTGCTATACATATTAAAAAATGTTTATTAATTTTTATTTAAGAGCTTAGATGAAAGTTAGTAATAATATATGTTGTTATCAACATTGATTGCATTCAACATTGTTTTGATTATGATGAATATGAGACTGAGATATTATTTGTATATGTGTAAATAATGTTGTATTATGTCTTTCTTGTCTAATAATTTATAATTATAGATTTCAGTTTGTATAGCTTTCTATTCAGTTTTTGCTTAATTAGTGCCCATGAGAATGAGTTATTTATATAAACTAAATAAATTTTCAATTTCAACAGAAAATTGAAGTCAAAACTGAGCAAACGCCAGAGAAGGTGAATGCTCGCAGTAGGTCAGCTAGTAAGGGACCTGCGGCGACTCCGCCCCCGGGGCGAAGGTACAAGAGTTCAGAGCCTGAGCCAGCCGAAGGTAGCCACACCGAGGGAGCTCTACCTGGATCTGAGGATAAGAAGACTCCAATAAAAGAGGAACCTACAGAGACGAGGCGAAGTAAGTTGTTGTGATCATAGATGTCTTTTAGAGTTAAATATTATCTTGATTTAATTTGTTGTATTTTTTAAAAAACTGCAGTTTTTTATAAAAAAAAAATTCTATAAGCGGGCAATATACTTATAACATTCAAAATATCACTTCCGATGAATGTTTATACAAAAATGTCTTTTCCAGTATATATTTCATGATTTGTTAAGATATTTTTTTATATAAAACAATATAATATGTATATAATAATTCATCATCATATCAGCCTGTTTTTGTCCACTGCTGGACCTGTTATAAGGGTGATATAATAATATTGTTATCTGTATGTAGGTCCCCGCGAGAACAAATGGATGTCGAGCGCGGCGAGCTGCGGCGCGCGCGCCCGCGTGCTGCGCTCCACGCGCCTGCGCGAGCACCGCCTCAGCAACATGACCGTGTCCGTCACGCCCGCCCCGCCCAGCGCCACGCCCCGCGCCGACGACCCGGTAAGTGTCACGTACACACACACACGCATACGAACTCACACACGCATACGCACACACACACGCATATACACACACACCCTCTGAGCCACTGACAATCACATGATGATAGACACTCATTATCAATGGTAGAATTTTATTTTAAATTTTATTTAACCTACGATAATAATAGAATTGAAATTGTTTCAATATAAAGATTACCACCTCACTGAGCATGGTAAAATGAAGAAAATAAATAATAATTTGTTATAAAAGTTCTAATATGAGCAAAAATAACATCTTTTTTCTCCGAAAAATACTAAGCTATCTTTTGCAATTTTCTATGGATAAATAAAGGCTTATTATTATTATAACAGCTAGCAAAATACATGTGCCACATCTGTGGACGAGGTGATATAGAAGAGCAGATGCTGCTATGCGATGGGTGTGATGACTCCTACCACACGTTCTGTCTCGTACCACCGCTAGCTGATGTGCCCAAGGGTGACTGGAGGTGCCCCGTGTGCTTGGCTGAGGAGGTATGCTGATTTTATTATTATAATCTTATTCATGACACACACACTTATCATGTGCATTTTTTTTCATTTAGGAAGACTAGCTGTGCCCTGCTTAGTTCCCGTTCCCGAGGCAATACCGGAAAATAGTATCCTATGTGTTAATTAAGGGTATCACTAGTATATATTCATACCAAATATAAATATATACCAATTTTCAACTAAATTGATACCAATGGTTTATGCGTGAAAGAATTATTAACAAACAGACATCCGTACATATATTCTCACAAACTTTCACATTTATTATATTAGTAGGGTGGTATTACAAGTAATAGATTTATGAGATAGTTATAAAAAACAAGGAAATATTGATACTTTATTCATCTGTTATAAATAATATTTCCTGATCTGTTATCATATAATATGAAGAAGTGATTAGTTTGTAATTCTAAGATAATACTAAATTAGTGTTTGCAAGTCGTATTTATCAGTATTTTATGTATTATTTCTAAGGCGATTATTTTTTTATTTATTATGTGGTATATGGTAATATTTTTTTTATATTGGTAATGTGCTTTTTTAAATACAAATAAGTATAAGAACAATACAATCCTGATTAATTTATCGTAAAATTCTATTAATTAATATTGATGATACCTTTGTTCAGGTCTCGAAACCAGCGGAAGCCTTTGGATTTGAGCAAGCATCACGGGAATATACATTGCAACAGTTTGGGGAAATGGCTGATCAGTTCAAATCGGACTATTTCAATATGCCTGTACATGTAAGTAATTTTATTTGGTGATAGAATAACTTATAATTCTTTGTAATCTTTAATCCTAAACGTTAAAATTTTGACTAAAATATTTTAATTTCTAGTTGTAAGGTGTCCTATCCTATTGGCAGGGTGGCCGTGTTATGGTGATATGAAATGAACTGGATTCTTGTTTAAGACTGATTTTATTAACAATAAACATTATATAGTCTAGCATAGTCCTGTGACATTACTGTTACTGTTTTTAGTGTTGTGACACAACTTACTACTACACACTAGTAAAATTTCTGTTCTATATTTGCGCATAAGACTAGTTTGTCAATTATAGATTTATTCCGCATCTTTCGTCATTCATACATCGAGAACTCTCAAAAGTATTAAGCAGTGCTTTTGCTGGATGCCTGTAATTACATGTGCAGTGCAATTAAGAAATGTTTTTCTTTAACTTGACATTGATTGAAATGTCGCACTATGCTCTGTAATTGAAAAACTAGATGAATCATCATCAGATTTATCATAAACAGCAGTATTTAAAAATGAAAGATAAATTGTTTTAAATAGATGGTCCCGACTTCCACTGTTGAGAGGGAGTTCTGGAGAGTCGTGTCTTCCATTGACGAGGATGTCACCGTGGAATATGGTGCTGATTTACATTCTATGGATCACGGGTCAGGTATGAATGAAATTTTTTGTATGTTATTTTAACCATGCATCATTTACTTATGTTGTTGATAGGTTAATTTTACAAAAGTTAAATTAGTGGGTTATATTAAATTGTTCAAGTAGCAAAGTTGGTTCTTCTTTGTAATAAAGATATTAATTTTCAGTTTTTGTAGTAAACATGTTTCAATAGCTTCAATATTGTAACAAAATGGATCCTATATCTTAAGCGTGATATTTCATTAAAATATAACTATATAAAAACCTTGCTTTTCTTACATAATTATCCAAATAAAAATAATTTTATTTAGACGGTCCTGTATTCTTATGTTAATCATGAATTATTTTAGGTTTTCCAACAAAATCGAGTGCACATTTATATCCCGGTGAGCAACAGTATGCGGAATCCAGTTGGAATCTGAACAACCTGCCAGTTCTAGAAGGTTCTGTGCTTGGACACATCAATGCTGATATATCTGGCATGAAGGTAAGTATTGTATTGGAGACAGAAATATTTTATTTTTTTAATATCGAATTTCAAGCATTTATAAAGTTTTAAATTTAGAGGATATGACATAATTTTCGTAAAGACACTTTCTATATGTATGTATCATCAATTTTATATAATTTTAGTTAAATTTTTAACTAAGCCTCCCTCTTCTTTCCCTCTTTTTTAGTATATCTAGAGTTACATCAATTTTTTATTCCTCATTTATTAAATATCTTAAACAAGATTACCGTCTTGATTTAGAGTTGTGCGACAGATAAGATGATTCATAGAAATAAAAAGATAACTCAAAATGGCTGTTTGTAAATTCCATGTGGTATTAATCCGATTCCATTTACTAAACATTATTATTGATGATGATTTTTTTATTAATCATTTTTAGGTAGAGTTGCTTAAGTAGTTGTTTCATTCCAGGTACCGTGGTTGTACGTGGGTATGTGCTTCGCGACATTTTGCTGGCATAATGAAGACCATTGGAGCTATTCCATTAATTATCTGCACTGGGGTGAACCAAAGACATGGTAAGATTTTAAAGTCAGTTTAGTATGCGATTCTTGGTTTTATAGGACTTAAGAGCTCCATTAACAAATATTGGTTAAGCTCACTAAATAAAGATAAAAAAAATCTGATAATTTTATATTGACCTCATTTAATGGGATGAAAATTACATAACGTAAAGTTAGGATTGCAAATTTTTTTTTCTTTTGGATAAGATGTAGTAGGGTATAAAAACTGCAATAAATTGTTATAAATATGTTTTTAAAGTTGAATGTACTAAAGCCTAATTTCTTCCCTAAGGTACGGAGTTCCCAGTTCAAAGGCAGAGCAGTTCGAGGCAGCAATGAAAGCGGAAGCACCTGAATTGTTCCAATTGCAGCCAGACCTGCTGCATCAGCTCGTAACCATAATGAACCCCAATGTGCTTATGAAAGCTGGCGTGCCTGTGTACAGGTATGTACAAAATAACAGGGATTGCTACGCCAGAACTTTCCGTGAATAGAATCGAATGATTAATTTTTAAACATTGTTGCTTAATTTAAATTGATAGATTCTTCCATGTTTTGGCTTTGGGAAAACTATATTATTTACATTTTAGCTATATTTTATTTAGTTTCTTCATCTCTTTTTTTTCTCTTCCTTTATAATATCAATGAAGAAATCATATATTTCATAAAGTACTTATAGAGTAAAAAAAGAAATCTCTATATTATGTTTGTATGAACAGAACGGACCAACACGCCGGCGAGTTCGTAATAACATTCCCTCGCGCCTACCACGCGGGCTTCAATCAGGGATACAACTTTGCCGAAGCTGTCAACTTTACACCAGCTGATTGGGTAATGAATACAAATTTACAGTTTGTTTGCTATTAATATTGCATGTTCTATTCTATTCTATTTATGATGAAATGGCAAAGGATCGCTTATATGCCTGAGACCATAACTGCCAGTGTCTAAGTGACAGGAAAACAAACTGAATGACTTTGACAGGTTTATTGCATGTTCTACAAAGCAATTATTTTAAAGTAAATAAGGTAATTTGAAAATAAATCTGTTCTCTTTATATTTTCTGGAATAATAATACCAATATTGATTTCCAAATGGGTGCCGCTGACACTTAATACGCAATTAAATGACTTAGAGTTCATAAAGAGAAAAAATAAAAGAGAATCTTCCCCTAATGCTTCAATTATTCAAATCCTAAACCGTGCCTAAATTTTAAATCTCAGTTTCTCTCAGAGGTGATATAAATAATTTAATTAATTTATCCATAATAATTCCAGTTGAAGATGGGCCGTGAATGTATAGCCCACTACTCCACACTGCGCCGCTACTGCGTGTTCTCACACGACGAGCTGGTCTGCAAGATGGCGCTCGAAGCTGACACGCTCAGCTTAACTGTGGCCTTAGCCGCCTACAGAGATATGAGGACTATGTTACATGATGAGAGGAAGCTTAGGAAAGCTCTGCTGGATTGGGTGAGTGGGGGAAAACTGATTATGTTTTTAGTTTTATATAGCGTTAGGATTTATTTTTATTACATAGACCAAAATATAAAAAGTAAAAAAACAAAAATAACTAGCATTAAAACAAAAAAAGTTATCCATGTTCTGAAGTTTATTGTAACAACTTAACGCAGCTTTCGGTTACTATAAGTGCCAGCTTTAAATAAAAGTGACTATTTATTACTATTTGATAAAGTAAGTTCAAAAATGTGGGTTCTGGGTAGTTATTCTGATATGCACCAAATTTTGTGTTTTGTGTTTAGATGCGTCATTAGCTCCGAGGACGTAAGATTTAATATTTTATTCGCCCACATAGTGCATTCGTGAAATGATAACGTTCCAATCTTTTTATAATGTTGTTTGTACGTCAGGGTGTAACGGAGGCGGAGAGGGAGGCGTTCGAGCTGCTGCCGGACGACGAGCGGCAGTGCCACCTGTGCAAGACGACGTGCTTCCTGTCGTGCGTCACGTGCGCGTGCACGCAGCTCGTGGCGTGCCTGCGCCACTCGCACCAGCTCTGCGCGTGCGCACCCGCCGCGCATAAGCTCAGGTGATATACCCATACCCATAATCAAAGTCCAAGTCAAAACTAGGCTACATTTACCACTGCTTCGGAACTACAGAAAAGACCTGCATATACTTCAGCTATAGGAGCTTCTAATCGTTAGGATTAAGATGAAATAATGTAAGAAAAAACTACTTGACTTACTTGGAAATATTATAAGACCCTTTTCTTAAATTTGTCCACAAACAAAAATGAAATATTGCTTATAGTATGTTAAAAATTTAAACTTATTGAGAATCCTTAATAAAAATAAATAAAATAAATCTTTATCACTTTTACATGATGTAAAAACTTGATTAAATCTATGATTTATATAATATTTCTCAGATACCGCTACACCCTAGATGAACTACCAGCTATGCTTGAGAAACTGAAACGTAAATCGGAGCAGTTCCGTGAGTGGGCGGAGGCAGTTCAGAATGCTTTAGATCCAGACACGCCCAAGACCTGCGACTTGGATGGTCTGAGGACGCATTTGAAGAGGGCTCATGATTTGAAGGTAACTATGCTTTTTTTAGTTTAATTGAATTTATGGTTGGCAACAACAAGATAAAATGACGAATATAATACGAATGAGGTATTATAGATTGTTTTAACAGTAAAGAATCTAGTTTTAGAATAAGTTTTCTCTGTAGTTTGGAAATTTTTACAAGTAGTTACATCTGTAGTAGTTTCTTTCGTGTTACAAAAGAATAGCAAGTGAATGTGCTCTACGCCATATTAAACCTACTTACTACTTATTTAATAATAATTGAATTATTTATGCTGGAATACTGAAACGCAACTTAAATTTAAGTACAACTTAAACTGGTCCAATTTGACAGTTCGCCATACAATTCTGTCAAAATAACGAGTCTTAAGATGTGCTTAAATTTAATTTGCGTATAAGTATTTGGCCGTAAGTCAGTTATATATTTCTGAATGTAAACTTAACTCATTTTAATATGGCAATGTTTTTGACATTTTATTATATAACAGATGCACAAAACGGAGCTGGTGCGCGCGCTCGAGACGGCCATCGAGGACGCGGAGAAGTGCGCGTCGGTGATCCAGCAGCTCGACCTCAACAAGATGCGCACGCGCACGCGCCACCACGACCCCAAGTACAAGCTCACTATCCACGAGCTCACGCTCTTCGCCGCCGAGATCGACGGGCTGGCGTGCGTCTTGCCTGAAGGTGGGTTCTGCTCAGAGTATACTAGTCGCGCCCCGCGGTTTCGGCTGGTCTACAGTGTATAGCAAATTGCCTTGTATAGTTTTTATTTCTTTAATGAGTAGGTTAAGTTATTGTAATAGGTTAGTATGTGATCAGCTGTAATGCAGTGCGCAACGGAAATTAACAAACCAATTAAAAAACTATCCCTAAACCAGCAACTAATACATCCTCTTTCATGGTCCTTCGAGCCGGATAACTTAAGCGTTTAAAAATCGTTATTTGGTGCAGTGTAAACGAGAGTAGTTATTCCTTTTTGTAGAATTTCAAGCCTAAAAAAGCAGCCTTTCAAATGTAACAGCGAGCAGGCTGTAGGTATTTTATGGAGTTATTTGCGGTAATTTTTATTCTAAATATAAACTAATGTCATTAAAAGCATATTTTGCTGTAGCGCTTATAGTCATAACACGTTATGATAAAATTAAAATTTACTATCAATATAATTATTTAACAGGGTCGGCAGTTAAGGAAGTACTACGGCAAACAGCGGAGTTCGAAGATCGCGCCACTGAATTGTTAAATTTCGACTTGGACGAGTGTGACTCTGCATCCGTTCGGGAATTGGAAGAGGTAACATAATTTACAGTGTATTATTAATTTTAAAAGAATTCACATTCCAATAATTGGGTAAACTTCCTTCCGGCATAGCTTTTACCTGGGAACACGACTGGGTTATTCTAAAGGTTTAGATAAATTGGCGGAAGAACAAAAACTGCTTAAAATTTTAGTTTTTCAAACGAATTAATTAAAATCATCATACCCCAATATTGAGTCATAACGATCATATACTTAAATGGTATTAATATAAATGTCTTCACAGGTGGTAGAACTAGGTTCGCGTCTTTGCATAGTGTTGCCGCAACTGCCCGCCCTCCAAGCTCGTCTCCTACAAGAGAAGTTCATCGTGTCTTCCCGAGAACACCGCGAGGACTGCGCCTCACTCACACCCGAAGTTATAGAGAAACTACTGCAAGAGGCCACCACCGTTGTGCCTCATAGACGCGTTGAGGTCGAAAGGGCTACGTTGTATAAGCTGAAATGTTAGTAAATGAAATATTAACATACAAGAATTATAGATAAATTAAAAAAATACGCTGATACGATTGTTAGAAAAATATATAAAAAAATCGTAAACTATAACTTGATAATAGCTGAATCGATTTAATAATGCTTTTTTTAAATCTATATATATTAAAAAGAAAGTCGCTTTAGTTACACCATTTATAACTCGATAACGCCTCAAATGATTTGGCTGAAAATTGGTGGGGATGTAGTTTAGGACCAGGAGAAGGACATAGGATACTTTTATGCAGTTTCAGAGGAATAATTTTTTCATGAAAGTAAACGCGGTCGGAGTCGCGGGCAACAGCTAGTATTCCGTAAAGTATTCTTCTTCTTCGGCGTGTCACTCTTGACACAATGGTCGTGGTCATCCTGACATCTTTCTCGTGGCATCCTTAACAATTCGCCGCCATTCCTCTCTTACTGCTGTCCTTTTGGAGCATTCATTAAGTATGATGATGGTCTTTTAGCAAAGAAAAAGGGTTCATATAGGGCAGTTATTAGGTAACAGAAGGTAATACAATGGGTACATAGTAAGTGAAGTCGCGTAGGGCCAGCTGGTATTAAATAAAATTAAAGCTTGTGAGTTTAATATTACATTTTCAGAATCTATTGAATTTCCTTTCACCAATAGAAAACAATTTATTGGTCCTGTCATATCGATATTATTGCGTTAGCGTTTAACTTAATGAGAAGGGTATTTTGAACAATTGAACGTTGTTTTTGACAGTACTCGTAGAAGATTGGGAGAAGCGCGCATCGGCAGTTCTCAACAGCGGGTCTTCGCCAAGTGGTACGACGGACGGTGACGCCGCGACGCACGCCACTCTGGCCGAGATAGACGCTCTACTGGCGGAGGGCGCGGACATCGATGCGGCACTACCCTCGCTGCCGGCGCTCAAGGCAGCCGCCGGCCACGCGCGGGACTGGCTCGCTAAGGCACGTGACGTCATCCGTTTGACATAGTAGTAGAGTGTTGTGACGTGTGTGATTGTAATTACTACTAGTGGAGTCTAAATTGCGACATTGATTTTTTAAAACAAAGCTAAATATATTGTTATGTAATTAAATTTCTGTGTGTTAACATTCTTAATATTTCTTAATTGCTCCTTTGTTTAAATATTTTGATTAAAAGACTAATTATAGTAGACATGACTATATATGTTATAGATCACAACAAGCATATCAAATACTATCGCTAAGTCATAAATATTATAAACCATTTGTTTAGCGCATTGATATTGGATAATCACTATGCATTGTAGGTCCTTAGGACAGCAATCCTTTCTTTAGTATCCATATTAATAAATTTCTTTATACAGGTGGAGGAGATGCAATCGAAGGAACTGTACCCGTACATGCACACAGTGGAGGCTCTCGTGAAGCGTGGGATGCAGATTCCAATCTCGCTGTTCGAGAAGGACCAGCTCGCTGCAGCCCTACAGTCTGCTAAGGAGTGGCAGCGGGGAGCAGCCGATATGTTTATGAAAAAGGTATACTATTATAGCAACCTTAACTCGTGTGTGGAAGTTCTGAATCCCACATGTGACTTGACCTCGAATCATTACAGTCAAACCGCTGGTTAGTTAATTGTTTTATCTGGCCAAAGATATTTTTAGTTTAGAAAAAGGTTGTATGACTTCACACAATGACAATTCCTATATGTATTTAACTCTAGTAAGTTTGACCAACGATTCTATGCCACACAAAGCTTGTCTCTTAATTACAACATGTTTATCTCTGAATGCTTATTCATTTTATTATGAACTCAATCACATTATATATATCCATACAATGACGAGATTATACAACATAGCACCGCATCATATATATGTAACAATTCTGGAGTGCATAGCATTGTCCAGTAACAATTAGAAAAATTTAACAGTGGTATAACCTACAAATAGATAGATAGATTTAATTTTATTTATTTAGAAGTATAAAATTTAATGCTTATATTAATAACAGAAAAACATTTGGACTACACATGTTACTAGATAAACTATGCCACACTAATAAGTACCATCGCTTCCAGAACTGGCCGTTCTCCCTCCTAGAATCCCTCTCTCCTCGCACGGAGAGCATTCCGTCGAAACGTCGCGGCCGGGAACCGACCGAGGACCCTCCCCTTCTGAAACACTTCAGCGAGGACGCCACGCCCACTGAGATAGTGGCCGCCTTCAAACAGGCAGAGTTGAGGGAGCTGGCGGCTATTAAGGAACTAAGGTACCTTTACTTTACTTGAAATTATCTTTCTTATAATGTTTAATGGATTTTTTTTGTGCTTAGGTGAGAAGAGTTTTTATAGTCAATGAAATTAAATGAATCTTTATTTAACTATTGAAGCATATAGTATTTGTATTTATTGATCACTATATTACAGTCGTTTGCCACCAGTATGTATAATTTTTCATTTATGAATCGTGGGAATTAAATTCGATAGTGCAGGATGCCTGTTTTCTTAAATATGCCTTATGTTTTGTAAAGCAATATAATCAAATGAGTTTTAGTTTATATAGCCTTAGGTAAACCTAATGGTTTGGCAACGAAACGTGCGCGTGCGCAGAGGATCTGGTATTGGCTTGAAATTTGGGAAATACACTGAGAATCGGGTCCAAATCTGGAAACATACAGCCGTAAGCCAAAATCGACTTACTGGTTAAAGTTCCTTCCAAGTTAATCTATGAAAATATAAATAAATCTTGAAGTGTGGTTTATCATTATATTTTTTTGCACTTTTATTTAAATTTTGAACTTTAATTTTTAATGCAAATCATTTAATAAGTACAATATGTTCATAAAATTGTTTTACTAAATGTAAATTGTGTAATGTTATCAATAAATGTATTTTTATTTTTTATTTTTATTTTTTATTTTATTTTAAATGTTTTGTCTATTCTAGATTAAATGATGCTGTGTTATTGCCTTCCATAAATATTTGTTTATAATTTATAAATAACAATAGAATATATAATAATCTTGTAATTTTTCAGGACTAAGAACATGCGAAAAGAGGTGCGGTCGCCGCCCACGGCGGGCGTGACGTTCTGCACGTGCCAGAAGCGGCAGTACGGGCTCATGACGCAGTGCGAACTGTGCAAGGATTGGTTTCATGGTATGTTAGACCTACTGTTACTTATATCCTACTAGCTAACATCCCTGGCTTTGCCCGGATATGCGAAGCGTGTAAACCTTCCTCTTAAATCACTGAGTGTTAAAAAAGCCGCATGAGTTGGACAGTTTAAAGATTTAAGCATACATATGGATGGAGAAAAGTTTAGAAAAAGAGAAAAGGAGAGACTTCGTTTTACAATATGTAATACATATAACCTCTGAAAATGACGCATAATGAAGCATTATAATAGTAAAGCAATGTAATCCCTAAGTTACCGTCTTCTAAACTTTAAAACGTCAGAATCTCAATAATTTTATCATTACAATAAAATGTGAAATTTTAA
>JADANM010005856.1:5701240-5711602 GCA_026213755.1 Eurema hecabe | reverse complement strand
GTTCTGAATCATGATACAGTACCCAGCGATTAAAGGCACATCGAGTTTTAGAAAGAGAAAATCGGATAATTTCGTTTCATAGAGCGCTATCACTTTCACACACATACCTAGTTTTCCAATTACAGAGCATAGTGCGACTCAGTGCCGTACAATGCCGAAATTATGCTACTTTTAGTTTGAGAATGCTGCAGTTGAACATTCAACCTTTATCATTACGCCGCATAATGTGGTCCAATGCTATAATTGGAAAACTAATAGATAAGACGTAGTTTGTATTTTGGGAAAGAGATGGCGCTCTATGAAGCAAATTTAAGTTATTTTTCTCTTTCTAATGGACAATGTGCTTTATTTATCGCCAGGTACTATACCTTTTTAGTTTAAAACGATACAACTCGCTAGATTATGCCCTTGTTCTTTTAACCGACTTCAACAAAGGAGATAATTCGACTGTATATAGAATTTTATAACTAAAGTATCGGTTGCGAGTTTGTAGGTAGTTTATTTATATTGCTTTTAATGCGTTTCGACTTGACGGAGAAAATATTAAGCTTTTTATTAGCGTTAAATTACCTTTTAAAAAAAACAGTACTAGTATTGATTTTTAATAATCAATTGTTTCAACAACTTATATGTTCTTCGTCATCGGAATGATTAAATTTTGACTTCCATTTACACTAAACATATATAAATATATGCTACAATTTCGTACCTGGGATATACACAGTTCCAGAATATACTTTTACATATTATATATAACATCACATTCGTACAATACTCGAAGATAAACACTGCTCATTGAACATTAGAAAGAGATAGTCACCTAATTTCAGCGTCATAGAGCGGTATCTCTTTCATACAACACTAAGTGTATTGTATCTTTATTTTTGTAATGCATTCTTGTTTTATTTTCGACCGGTTTCTGTTTAACTCTTCTCGTGAAATATTTTATTAAATTTATATAATGAAAGACTCATAAATTTTAAAATCTAAAAGCTTTGTTGAAGTGATTAGACCCTAATACATTTTTAATGATAAAATATGAAATTATTACCCAATCCAATTAACACTATACATTCTATAGCTAACCTTTATGTTCAAATATATTTTTTTATTTGCAAGGGATGTTTTTCACAGACATTGCCAGTAATGAAATTAAATTTTCAATCTGTATCGGTGTTTAGACGAGCTTCTAAAACAAGTTGCTTTTCTTGTGTCTTAATTTTTGAACAGACTTTAAAAAAAGGAGGAAATTTCTCAATTTGACCGTATATGTATATGCTTTTTCAATAAACGTGGCAGAATAAAGTAAATGTTAAAATTTATTACAATTTTCCTGGAAAATGTTTAAAGAAAAAAATAATAAAAGTGACTTGTAGGAAAAGTGTAAATTTTTTTGATGTCAGTAGTCGTGAATTATAGCAGTCAATTTGACCAGGTTTTTGATGTTAAATACAGGATGAATTTAGTATGAAATACATTTTATTGGTATGACGTCATTGGAAATTAATGTTTCACAGATGATTAATAAAATTGACAGATATTTTGATTGGTAATATTGAACTTGAACTAAATTCATCCTGACAATTTTTTTAAATGTAAAGGCGTTTTCATATTGTGAGCAATTATTGAATTGGTAATGAACTTATTTCGGCATAAAACGATTTGTCAATGAAAAATGTATACTGTAATTCGTCCAAGTTTGAATAATAATGATGACTAGGACTAGAGCGGAGCCAAATCAATGGGTGTTCAAAATTTTTGTAAAAAAAATTAATAATATAATTAATAATGAAATTAAATTGAAAACGCTTCTAGTGATACCTTGATAGTGTTACGAGATTTGTAAATATTTTCCAAACGTTAGACGCAATTTTTTATGTGTTTTTACTAGTGGAATGATGTGTGTCAGTTGTTTGTGGGTGTTTGATATTTTTGTCACGTTATTGTACTGGGGACGTTTAAAACTTAAGGTTTTTTAAAAAAGGGTCAATGTCCTGCTTTTATCGGTTATCTGTTTTATTTCGAGTGAACGCAAACATTTGTTAATTAATGCCTATTAAACTATGTAAGATATGTACTGTCGTGATGACCTGTATTATTTGTAAGGCTTTTTAGATTTATTTTACTTAATCGACGCTTCGTATAATAAGGTGTGACCATACGTTATTTGTTGCCCGATAGTAAATTTCTCGACTGTGACTAGTTAAACGATTCGGTTGTACGAGGGTTGCCATGTCGTGGATTTAAAGGAGAATGAATGTGTATGAATACTGAAGACAAAGTTTGATACAATTTCGTAGGCATATCAAGATGTAAATTTCCTTGAAGTTATTGTGATCAAACTGGGCCTTAAATAATCTTTGAAATATTTATCGATACTGCTTTTCTATGAAGCATAGCGTAAAGTTGCGTTACATGCGTGCACGTGTCTCAGCGTTCCTTAACGCTTGCCCCAAAATGTTTTATTATAATTTTTTTGTAAGAGAACTGTATAGTGAAACACTGGTATAGTCACGTTTTGAATTTAAATTTTTAACCAATATATTTATTTATTGTTTTTTTTTATTGCCAAGCAGTTTTTAAATGTGAACTTTATGCTATGTAAAAATTGTAATTTTCTGATCTGATGTTAAATGTTATAGTCGGTGCGAATGGCATTGTACAGATATAGTTAGTGTCGCGTGTGCAAGTATACCGGTTTTGTACAAACTGATCCGTAAATTAAGATATATCAAGGATATATCGAGTATATATCGAGGATATATCGTGATATATTCTATAACCGAGTATGGTTGGACACCGCGACGGTTATTGTGTACCAAATAATATAGAAAATTATTAAATATCATGTGTTTTATTTATGTTAAATTTTGGACCTTCTTACATAACAATAAAAAAAGATTACTCTATTATACAGCATATTTGAGTTATTGATAACTATGTTATAATATACATAGTCAAATAAATTCCTAATTTATTATTAAAATAAACTAATACTTATGTATTATTTCATAAACATAATGAAGCACTTATTCAAACACTGAAAAAATAATGCTATTTAAAATACCTAGTTAAAAAACATATTCTCTTACAACAAACATTACAAGATTTATTTATCTACCTAATATAACATTTAGATTATAGAACCTAAATATTCTTAATAATACAGAAAATGAGTATAAGATAACATAAGCATATGTTTAAGAAACCCCATTAAAATATGGTTCCCGAAAAAATTCTCAATAAATATCTCAGCAGTATAACGTGATTCTTAACAAAGACCAAGTTATAATAAATTTGTCCATAACATATTGTATTGCGGCTAATTAGTTCTATATTGTCAAAGTGTTGCTTCGCTGAGATACTCTTCTCTTGTAAATCTCAACAGGATCCACCTGCAGCGATTGTCTTGCTTCTAACTCATCAAGCCTCAGAGGTTTTCCTCGAAATTCATCCTCGATCTGTTGCAAAGACTTCCCTTTTGTTTCCGGCAATAACCACATTACTATCAACAAATTCGAGGCTAATATCGCCGAAAACAAATAGTACGTTCCGTGTAAGCCCATGCTGTCCAGCAATGGTGGGAATGTCTTCAGAACAACAAACTGGATCACTCCGCCAGAAGTCAGGCTGATAGTTCCGCATATACTCCTATACTGCAGAGGAAATACTTCCCCAGCGATGATATTCGGCAAAGGAACCGTTCCAGTCGCTACAGAAAATATGTGTATGTTGATCAACAGTGCTGGCAGCCAGATAGCATCGTAACTCCAACCTTGCAACCTACACAAAACATAGGTCGCTATCGCAACATGGCTGATCACACATATCCCTACTGTAGTGAACATCATAGTCCTCCTCTTCACTTTATTCATTACATAAATGGCTATAAGATTCAATGTTATTCTTTGAACATCCAAAAACACCATCCAGAAAGCTACATTCGCTTTTGGTCCCATCAGAATACCGATAATAACAGTGGCGAAGGCAGCCATCGTCGCACCTCCAGAATATTGCATTATAAAATTGGCGTGTATAATTAAAATAGTAGGTTTATAAAATTCCTTTTTCTTTATCGTTTCCATCATGCTATGAAGTCTATTTTTGCTGGCTACCTTGTGTATTTTCATTTTTTCGTAAGCTAATCTAGCCTGGATCATGGCATCCAGTTCCTCGTTTTCGTCATCTCCTCGAAGGTGGTGGAATACTTTACGGCAGTCGTCAATGCGTCCTCTGGTTAGCAGCCAACTGGGTGACTCAGGGGTATACATGGTCATCACCAGACTTATGAATGGTATGAAGGCACATATAAGAGCAGTCGTGTGCCAGTCAAATATAGATCCAACGAGATGTGCGAAGAAAATGCCGAAAGCTTGTGAAAAAGACACAGTAGTGAGGAATGCGCCTCGGTTTTTGGGGCTGGTGTACTCTCCTATGAGAGCTGATCGTAGGATTATGAGGATACCAGCTGATATTCCGTGTAAGAATCGAGCCACAAGGATTTCCTAAAAATTAACGAAATTGAATATGGATACGTATTAATCAACACTAACAAATAAATAAAATAAAATAAGTTTAAAAAATGGAAAGAAGTTGTAATACTATAATACAATAAGATAACCTTCTTCTACGTTTAAAATAGCGAAAACATCGTGTTAAAAAATCTTCAAGTATCTAAAACCGCGGGCAGAGGCAGACTATAATATATTAAATAGCTCTGTATGCCACGTAAGTACTGCGTTTTACTTCCACGACAGTGCCTACAAATGCAGTCTACAGTTTGGAGAAGGAGGTATCTACTCTTGTAGTACTACTAAAACTAGACATATTATTACAATAACAGCTGAAATATTTCTAATCGCAAGGTTCTTACGGTAGCACTGCTGGCCACGACGATCATGAACCAGCCCACCAACCCTGGTATTGTCAGTATAATATGTGTAGGCTTCCGTCCAAGTCGGTCCATCAATGGTGGGGAAATCAAAGACCCCAGAATCATACTAAATGCCATCATACTCGCTAAAACAAAGATATCTATAAATGGCATGTTTGTTTCATGTTTAGCTCCTACCATATAAGATTCAGTGGCGAAAACCTGAATAGTCGAGTACATAGTATAAACTACACATCAAGGCTATAAACGTACCTTATTTATAAACTATAGAGATTTTGTGAACCCTAAATAGTGAATGATACATTATTCTACAACATATAGCACTCGCTATGACTTATCAAACAATATTAAGAGAATTCATCTTCAACTTAATACAGTACTAGCCGTGCCCCGTAGTTACTCACGTTATTTATTTTCCCGGAATAATACTGGGATTAATAGCGTCCCATAAATTAATACAGGGTCTACTCTACCTGCAGGGCACATATCAGTCAAATTAATTCAGTAGTTTTTGCGTGAAAGTTTATCAAACACCTATATTCAAGCAAGATGGTCCATATAATATACTGATATTTCAAATAATTACCGATCCAAGATTCTTCTAGTTTACTGATAGGAATAGAAGAGTCCTTAGCGTTGAGAGCAGGCAGTAAGGTAGCCATGTAACCGAACTCGCAACCCTGCCCTATAATGTTGAAGCATACTGCTAACGTCACGTAACTCTGAAAAATATTATTTTTCTTCATATATAAAACAAAATATTTATTAAGGTACTTTTGCTGCGACTAGCTGACCCGCATCCGCGCTGGGCATAATGTCAATTATCCTTTTCGATTTTTTATATAGCCTATGACACTCAGCAATAATGTGGCTTTCTATTGGTGAAAGAATTTTTCAAATCGGTTCTGTCGATCCCGAGATTGTCCCTTACAATTTAACAAACATACAAACTTTACCTCTTTATAATATTAGTATAGATTGATAAAAAGTGAAACGTTTCTTTGTCATCACAAAAATAAGAGGGACTTATTCGTAGGTATTAACTTAAGTATAGTTTGGAAAGAAATTATCCATATTTGTTTCAGAATATTTAGTCTTCTAACTCTCTTACTTTAAAGCCTTTCATGCTTAAGCAAGGAACTCTTGAAAAATTAAACAAGCTCCCATGAATTTGAAATGGTCGCATTTTTAATTACACCCGAATGAACTATAAAAAACTATAAAGGAATAATATAAATTATAAACTATACCTAGTATCAAACTTAAGAGGATTAACAATTTTATTATCTATGAATATGATGTTATTGATTTTGGCCAGGTATTAGTGAAAGCGAATTTATTTGATATAAAATGTGTAATTATTATTCATAATATAAGAGGTGACACTTTTAACATACGTGTGATATAACCTATACCTATTTTGCTTACAATTTCATTTATTAAATTCTATCAAGTAACTAGTGAGATTTTTACAATGATATTATCAAATTTATATCAGAGAATACGATGTTGTAAAAGTTATTATATTGATGTATGAGTAAGGCCCAGGTAATGATTCTTACTCATGTATCAACCTATTATGTATGTTAAAAAAATCTGACACCTACCAATATTACTACATCAAAATCTATCACTTTAAATTATTTCAAATATTTCGAATTCACAAAAATTTGGAAACACGCAAATGAATGACATCCAATGTAACGCTAGTCATCTTATGAAGGATTAGCATTTTTTTCACATGCACGAATGAGAACGCTTTTAGAAAATGGTGGTTATTGCATAAATTAATTTTAAAAGAGGAATCGAATTTTTGATTTTTATAGTTATTTTCCTCAAATTAAAAATTTATTAGAGAGAAAATACATTATTTTCAAGAAACAAAAATCGGAGAGCATTTAACTTTTATATTCCTTATTAATACTATAAAATTAAATAATAATATAATATAAAACACTAAAATACAACCAGTATTTATTTAAAACATTGTGATATTATTTAACCAAAGTTACAAACACTATTATAAACTAATAAAAAACAGTGATATTAAAAAAAACTTACTTGAACAACAAACGGAGAGAAAGTCCTTTTTTCCGCCATTTTATTCAATACAAATTTTTAAATTTTCACAAATATTTTTCACACGTTCACATTTTAGTGGTCTTGGCCTTTGACTACTTCACTTGTAGGTAAGTGATTTACTAATCAGAGTTTATAACGTGAATCAATCTTGATTTTTTTAGATTATTTTAGTAGGGACCTTATCAGCGCACGCGACTTAAGATATATTCGCACTATTGATTTTAATGCATATTACAATCGTAAATACACAAATGTCGTCTGTCCATATTATTTCAAATGTTAATTTTTTATTGTAACTTTTATATAATCTGATAAAATTCTTAATACATTGTCTATTTAAAAAAACATGTTAAATTATTTTGCGCTAACAATTTATAATATGCAGGGATCCCTATAAAAACAACTCAATTTCATTTATAAAATTAATTTATTAATTTTATTTATTTGGTAAACAAACAGTCATAGCTAACATCGATTGCAACAAGAAAACGTAAGAAGGTCATTAAATGTTTTCGCATTTCGTATAGCATTAAACATATATATGTTAAATTTAAATCATACGCATCTATATATCTAAAGATATATTATACGATTAATAAAATTACGAAACAGCATTGGATTTATATCTCCTATTGTAGTTATCTACATGTACCTCGTGACGCTTAGCTGTCCGAAATCAAGGATACAGAAAGGCTACAAGATGTTATCTGAGAGGAAAAATATTACTGATAATAATGTAATAAGTCAAATTTGATTCTATACAATTCTGTATTGTGGGTTTCCCATTGAATTATCACTGTGAAAATTGACACCGTACTAAGCAGTACTTACGAAAGTTATAGTTACATGAAGTGCTTATTAGTTTTGAGTAAAAATGCCTTAATGAACCGGCCAAGTGCGAATCACTTACGAACAAATGGTTCCGTACTAAGTATTATGCATAGCAATGGTAGTGAATTTTAATTGGTTTAATACGAGTCTCGAATGCTCAATTCTTAACTTTGAGAATATTTAGATCTTCACCGAGAAAAAAAGGCATAAACAATCAAGTTTGTTATATGGTAGCTCTCCATAATTTAATGTGAATTAAATTTTTCTTTTTAAAGTGAATGTATAAGTATATTCTTTGAATATTTAAAGCGTTTATCAATATCAGGCCATATCGAGCGAAAGAATCACGCCACTTTAAATATTTATTTTATTCTTTACTTTAGTATTTGTTACTATAGTGGCAAAACAAATACATGAACTGTGACAATTATCTGATTCGACATGACGGGCATATGGACGGACAGCAGTCATATTAATAGTTCCATGTTTTAGTAGTAGTATTTGAATCATAGTAATAGAGTTCCGTGTTTTAGTAATAGTAATAGAATCATAGTAATAGGGTTCCATGTTTAAGTAATAGTAATAGAGATCCGGAACCCTAAAAACGTAACACAATTAATTATTTTTAATTTTTACATGTCAGTATGTCAATAGAAACAGGAAAATTGTGAATTTTTAATCACACGTGTTTCCTAATCTTTATAATGCATAGATATGGTCAAAATCTCCCCGTCAAAGATAATATACGTACATTCGTTGTGTTCGTCGTACAAGGAGTGAGCAGATCAGTGTCCAGCGAATGAAAAAGATAAAACATTAAATAGATATTGAATCAATACAAAACGTAACATATTATAGTATAAATATGCGAAATAATATTTAAAAATTCCAACGCAGATTTTCAGTAGCTCTTAAAATAAAATAAAATATCTTTTATTGTTTTAAAAACTACTAACTATTAACTAAAAGAAAAGATACTATGTTAATTTAAATCACGAGGCAACTTACAATATAAAAAAAATTAATTTAGAGAAGATAAAGTGCGCTGGCCCAGCTTGTGCTGCTCAGTGCTGGTTGCCCTGAGCAAGGCTGGTATTCAGCTATCAGCCATCTTAATACTGACAAATTGAAAGCGAATACAAAATGTCTCTTACGGCCAAATACCCATACGGAAATCAAATTTAAGCAAGCCTCAAGTATATTTTTTTACAGACAGATTTGTATTACGAACTGACAGTCGGTATGACTTGTACTTAAATTTGAAAAGCGTATCGGTGTTCCTGCATCAGACACGCAGATAAAAGAATTCTTGATTAAAAAAGAAATCTTGAAAATGGTTCTAACTTTTCAAATAAAAAATAAAACAGTGTTTATTGCTTCTTTAATAAAACAATCACTATTTAAAAAAAACATTATGAAATCAATAACAATATGTAGAAATGTAGCAAAAGGCGACATCTCAGCAAATATTATCCTGAGGGCGAGCTCTCGGAATAGAGATGTTAATTGTGGAGTAGGGAGTGGTTTATATTCGTAATAATTTTATATTTAATTGATTAAATTCAATCTTTGTATAATAATTTACTTTATGAGTATTTCAATCATTTAAATTTAATTAAATATAAATAGTTGTTGCCCGTGACTTTGTCCACGTCAATTTCTCAATGTTTATTGAAATTGAGTCATACGATGTCGGGGAAAATTTTGTTCACAATCACTTTTTATGAATACCTAACACGTTTATTTGGTTAGAGATTGTTATTGTTATTTCGTAAAAATGCACCAATATCCACCATTTCTTTCCGTTATAGTGACTTTTGTGGAGAAATAATTGTTTTGTACATAGTTTTTGGGTAACGTGAATCGCTTACGCAGCGCACGCACTTTGAGCCCTCATAAATTAATAATTATCCCTGGTTTTTTTTCAGTGAGTCTTTGCTCCTTTTGGTCGCAGGACAAAAGAACTACATTGAATGGTTTTATAAACCATTTAATGTAGTTCTTTCAATTCTGGGGGGACAACAAACAAACTTTTCAGGTTTATAGTATTAATATTATATTTTCCTTATATTTGCAGGAGTTAATCTCCTTCTACAATTATGAAATATCGCGTAAAAAGATTTATTAATGTCAATATCTTTTAACATTTATTTCGTATGTTTTTCCGATTAAGTAGATATGAATTACGGTCAATCAAATTAACTTAATTTTAAATACCTACTTATATACAAATAAGGAATCTATATGTATACTTCTACACTATTAGGTATATAAAGAAAAAAATATTAGAATGTTACAATTGTAAAGGCTCGAAAAAAACAAGACAGATTCTTATAAAATTCAGAACAAATATAGTTTTGAGCTACGGGATGAACATAGACTTCTTTTTATTGCTAAAAAAGGCTAGGCAAAGTGAAAATTGGTTATTAAAACGTATTGTTTCAAACCAATCAATTTAAAGATCTCCTAATTACTGACTTTTTTTGTTAAGAAGAAGGAGCCAAGGCGAGCAGCTAGTAACAAATAATATTAATAGTAATTTATTAATGGGTTGT
>JADANM010005856.1:5677893-5696715 GCA_026213755.1 Eurema hecabe | reverse complement strand
AGCAGCTAGTAACAAATAATATTAATAGTAATTTATTAATGGGTTGTTGATTCCCAGATAAATGATCCCGTTAGATAATAATAGATGATTCTTACAGATTTCCTGTCATAAAAAATTGCTAGAGATGTATGGAGTCGAGATTTTAGAAGAATATTTTCGTTTTTTGAATTAAATGTATTATATAATAATCTTATATCAATATAATAGTAATCTTTGTTAAGCTATCAGTTTTCATTATTTACGTCATGTTAACATTTCAAGGATAACTGAGAATTAAAATCGCATGATTTCAGTAATACAAAAACAATTATTTATCGTATCAATTATTTACTTTTAATGTAACTATTTACGTTACAAGCTCTTTAAAACGTACCTAATCGAAAAGTATCTTAGTATTAAATTTAGTTAGTTAATTTATAGAAAGCTATACAGATATGCATTTAACTCAGAATCACAATAATATGCTTATATTATACTATATACATATCTAATACATTTTAAATTCCCAATCTACTCAATTTAAAACTATGAAAATTGATATAGAAAATACCAGACTTGATAAAAATAATTCGACGATTATTTTGAACAAAAAAAAATTCATAACAATAACACCAAATCTATGTTTATAGTGAGAAATAGGTATACGTATACGTACTAAAGAAAAACAATATTTTATCCACTAAATATACACATAAAATTACAGATTATTTGTTTATTATATTTATTTATTTGATACGGACAACCAGTAATTTCTTACTCTAAAACATACAACAACATAAAAACAAAAAAAAACAAAAGAGTAACAGTTTTTCATTGCCAACAAAAGCAGCAAAATTTTCAGTACTCGCACATCAATATAATTGTCCACGACCAAAACCATCACTACTTCCCGCCCACACGATAAAATAAAAGCTGGGGCTGCTCCATACAAGCTCTAGTATCAAGGCGGGGTGTCACGGTCGGTTGCAACCTCTGGACCAAAAGCAGCCGTCAGTGCCAGCTATTGTCAGTCTATAGACCATGTCCTTAGCAGAAGGAACCTCCGACACTGAACACAGGCTCGACGACGAGAAAAGTGTTAAGACGGACAAGGGGAGGCCATCGGTGAGTTTTTGTTTTATTGGCGATAATTAAAGCTATGCCCACTTCATTGGGCAAAATTTTAATTATCCTTTTCGGTTTTTTATATAGTCCATGTCACTCAGCAATGTGGCTTTCTATTTGTGAAAGAACTTTTAAAATCTATGCTGCAGATCCCGAGATTACCCCTTACAATTTAACAAGCAACAACTTTACTTCTTTTTAATATTATTATAGATATAGAGATCTAGTTGTGTTTTCAGTATTGTAAAGATTTTGAAAGAGTTGTTGCTGTCAATCGTATAGATATATTTTTGGGCTCTTCTTTTGAAAATCGTTTTAATACATCCAAACAAAAACTACTAAGGCTATCTTCAAAGCCTAGTATGATTAAATAAAAAAAAAGTAGAAATATACGTGAACGAGATACCAGTTTCTTTGGAAAATTTTTGACTATAAAAATATTAATACAGAGTGTTTAATACACTAAATATATCTAAAATAAATGAATATTGTTATTTAAATAGTTAGTTCAATTAAAAACCGTTATCGTTTAAATAAAAACATTCATAATATATTTCTTTTTTAAGTAAGCATAGCTGTAGGTTATTTGGTGATAGGAAATATCACAAAAACCCAAATAATTAATTAACCGTTAACTTAAAACACCTGTACAATAACTTGTAACATTAACAAAGGTATTGCATTTAATTTTTCTTATTATATTTTTAGATATTACAGAAAAATGTATGTTACAGGATTTATGCACTATTCCATATTAATTAATGTATAGAGATTCTGTACTCTAAGCAAGAGGTTGATTTATATAGAACCTATTTTTAACGACCTTGGCTTTTGTTAATCTATGGTATTATTACAACAGAAGTAATTGCCGATAAAATTTAAAAGGAGTTAACTAAATAATTTCCTATCATGTCACTTTAAATAGGTTTCTTTAATTGTTTGATTACCCAATAAGACGTCAATTCGTGCTACCATATTTGGTGATATAGATCCTAGAGATCAATCTCCAATTGCTATCGGAGATCATTTATCTTGTCCGCCTTCAAAGTGGGAGTATTTATAATTGTAATTGTTGTAATATATGTTGTTTGTAATTATATCCTTAAACGGTTATGTCTCTAAGACTAAATTATAATTACTGGGTTAAATTTTAAATAATATCTCTGGCTAAATATTTTAATAAGCTTTCGGTTTTTTTCAGATCTTATTCTATCTAAATTCTATGGTATTCTTATATTATAGTTCTACTATTATAGTTAAATACGATTGAACTGTTGTTCTATTTACGATAATATATTCGTGAATTTACGTTTTTGTATTGTAATGAAGTCTAGGTAAACAAATTTAAAGATTAAAAGCACCATAACATATAAAATGACCTAAATGGAATAAATTTAACTTAACTCGACTAAACTCAACTTCTTAGTTTTTAATGTCATTATTTTATTGATTATACAGTTTATTATACAGTTTTATGAAACGTTTACCAAGGGACCTTTATGTTTTAGATGGCTTACGTAAGGAAAAGATATTGATGACAATTTAGCCAAAACTAACTTTCTCTATCAATATAATCGAACTTCAAAAATGTAGCAATGAATAGTAATTTCTAAGGATAGTCAAGACAATACGATAATTAAGATCGGAGCGGCGTGCACGGGTGCAGGCTACCGTGTCCCCGTTCATTGTATTCTTATTAGATGCTTTCTGAAGAAACAATTTTATGAATTATTGTTATTTGTTACTGATGGGTGGGTAGGTCGAGGACGACGTTGTTTTAGAAGGAATGCTGTTTGAAATTAGATCAAATTCGTAATTAGTATTTGGCGGTGAGAAAAGTTGTAGCTAAAGCAATATTATTTGATAGCTATTGCCTTTAAAATGATATTTTGAAAACACGCTTTTACTGGAAAAATCGACTTATTCTGAGATAAAAATATTATTTTCTGCCTTTAAGTTAAATTCAGCAAATGTTATGAGATATGTATGTGGCTTAAAATATTTGTAGCAAATTTTTAATTAAAATAATCATCTTTTTACCGTATATTATAAGGTCTTTAACCTTACTTTCATGACATATAGTAGATAGAACATAAAATAAAATTACTTAAAATATATTATTTATGTTAGGTTAAATAATATATCAAACATAGAATTTAATTCTTTTAATCCACCAGATGTCAGACCAATACATGTGGAAGGAACAGATCCACACGATGATGAAGGGCGGAGAGAGTGAGTCAGACATTTCAGACTCCGAGCACTTCCTCACCAAGGGAGCGTTCCTCCTCACTCCCTCCCACGGTCTCAGCATGGAGAAAGCTTCCACCATCTGCGAGAAAATGGAATTCAAAGGCTGCTTCTCTTTAACGAAAACAGCCACCGGTATTCTATTTAAATTCTCAAGCGTCGACGACTACCAGATGGTCTTCAAGAAAGGATTCCACAAAGTGACCGGATCGCGGTTCTATAGGAAGGTAACTAAGGCTCTTTGTGACATTTATATACATGTGCTTCGCTACGCTTGGAATTGCTTTAACTGTTGCCAAAAATCGATGACAAATATTTCGATGAACATAATTTTTATGAAATTTGCATTTACTGCTTCTGACTTGCTCTCTTCGCCGTATCATCTTTAATAATATTGTTTTATTATGTGTATTATATGTGTAAGCTTCATTGCGGGTTTTATGCTTGTTTCTTACTAAGCCTACTTATTAAGCCTTTTTAAACAACTACAAGCAAACTATTTCAAGCAATGCTATTATATATGATAGATATATTATTATAAGCTCAAAATTTTGAAGACGCAGAAACGTCCTAATTAGGACGTCTTATTTTTAGATGATTGGTGGCCGGTATTATGTTTATAAATTGCATTCACGCGCTTATTTCTTTTTCTTGATGATTTTGGAAACAATGTATGGCACTTCGGTTGATATGTGTGTATGAAAATTCAATTTTCATCCAATTCTTTCAGATCGCTATTCCCTGCCGGCCGCAGAAGACATTCACCATCTACGTGTATGACATCCCGGATGAGATCCCGGAGGAGGACGTCCGCCACGCTCTCTATAAGTACACCTCGGTGGTAGAAGTCGTTCGCTTGCACTATGCCGGCTCTCCGAGGGAAGGGAATACTGGTAACTTTAGTATAGTTTTATTTATCTAATTAAAAAAGAAAAAAACCCCCATGGTATCATACAAAAGTAAGAAAAACCAGTTAACAATACTGATTTTGATTTGGAATAATACAATTTTTAAAGCAAAATGATCAAGATACAATTTCTAAAAAAAACATTTATAACCTCTCAACGATACGTAAGATACTTTATAAAAAAAATTTAAAAGATGGGGTTTATGAAATAAATCACTTAGCCCTACGCCACTTTTAAAAAAATATTTAAATTACCCCGCTTTAAAGTTATTTACTTTCAAATCTGAACTAGACAATTCATAAAAAATCACATGCAATTTATTGAAAGCGCGCTTATTAGATTATCATAATTACTACCTTATATTGTCACATTGAGGACAATAGTTGCAGACTAACGCTCTTTTTAATTTTTCCTTATAATCAGTGTCAATTAATGCAAATCAAGTGTAAAAAGATATTACTTATTCATTGCGTGTTCTCATTTGCATCGCTAGAGCCATCATCTAATGCTATACAATCTTTACTAACATCATTAATGTTAGAGGCGTTGTAGTTGATAATTAATGTATGCATTTTCTGGAAAAAAATCTCATTAAAATCCATATTATTTATAGCTTTCTATATAAGGTCCCCAAATATATTGATAAAATCATTGCACTTTACATGTCCCAATAATGTATAACAGTATAAAGCCATAATTGTTTAAATCTTGTATTATTTTATGATCCAAAGCCTAGAAACCCAGACTAGAACAACATTTTAGACAACCTTAATTTATCAGTCACTTATAACAATACCAGAGAGTGAAAATAAATAATTATTATAAGCCACAAATAATTGACTAACTAAAACACAATATTAATCATTTCAACTTAATTTAAATCCAGGAACATCCACCCCGAAACCGTTGGAGAAATCCTCTCCGCGAGCCATCACTACTATAGACGGTGAGCTAGTCAGCAGCATGGTGCCCAAGGAGGCTTCCAGCGTCGTTCGCGTAACCCTCGCGAACATCGAGGAAGCTAACATTCTGCTGCAGAATGGTCTAGACTTCTATGGGGCTACATATTTCCCGACCGAGTTGGGGACGCCGGCTCAGGCTGCGAAATTGATTAAACCTAGCAGGTACATCTTACTATACCAATTAGTTAGAGCCCAAATCACGTAGTTTTTAAATGTACAGTAGTATTTGCTGTATACGATGGATAAGGATTAAAAAAATTTAACTTTAAGCTTAACCGGATGAGTTAAATGTTTCTTTAGTCTCTATTCACTATGTAATTCAACACTATTAGAAAATTACAAATTCAACTCGCATTTACTTTCATTTGAATTAAATTTAAGTAGCTGTAGAACAAATAAATTTAGTCACCTTTAGATAGAATGACTCGTGCACAAAATAGACTTAGTTTTAGCTAATCTAGAACACCCTTAGGCACCTAGAGCTTTTTGCACAGCACCTAATTGAAGAATTTTCTTTACAGAGTATATGCTTCTAGGGTGACGGGAGGGACGGTGTCTGCTCGAGTGAGGGATCTGTTGCCTGTCTTCGACCAGCAAGGGTTCACAAAGTTCGCTCCACCAGCATCGAGACTTGTCAAACCTAGATCCAAGTAGACCATAGTCTTTCAATCAATTTTATAGGGACTTTCTACACAATATACCCTCTCGTTGTGAATACCTATATGCGAAGATGACTTTCGACTATCCACCTTAACGTAATCAAAAAAACTTTCGAACGAACATCTTAAACAAAAATACTATTTACCTTTCATGTCACTGATCTTATGTATAAAAAAATCACTGCTAAGATAAATTGTACGCTCTCTCATAATTTTTTTAATCGTTGCTGATGTGAAATGGAATATTTTCTCATTAAAATAGATGACAAGTCTATTTATAATTAACTCTATATTTATGTTTCATTATAGACTTTAATAATTGTTGTTCTTATTTATATTCTATTTGTACCATAATGCATTTATAAGTAAAAACTAGATCTAACGATGATATAATATGCCATACTAATTACGTTTTTTGTTAAAATAACTTTAATAAACTGATTTTATAAAATGCGTGTTTTATTTATATATATAACTAGCGACCCGTCCCGGCTTGGCACGGGTGCAATGCTTTCTTGTCAACCCGACCCCGGCCAGCAGTACCGCCGCGGCGCCGCAGCAATTACGTCCTTGGATTTAAAATATGTAATATCTTTTGAACTTTTTACTTAAATTACATGCTGTAAAGAGCATATTGATCTATAATAAATGCAGAATTTATTTAAGGATAAGGTTTAATGCTGTATATATAGTTTGACATATGCCATTGCGGACTTTTTTGTAAAAGTTTTTAAGGTGGACAATACTGTAGTACAATATCTCGTAGGGTTTAGCTAGCGATTGCAGTATAAGCAAAAAAACGTTCTTATTTACGACATCATATAAGAAACCTCTAAATTTATCAGTCTTTCTCTGCTATATTGTGCATGTATTATACATCTAAAGTATAAACCTTTCTTACAAATCACTCTATCTATTAAAAAAACTGCATCAAAATCCGTTGCGTAGTTTTAAAGATCTAAGCATACAAGCACGGGACAGACAGACGGTGATAGGGACTTTGTTTTAAAAATATTTTATTTATAGGAAAAATAAAAGACGAATTAAATAAAATATTTTTAATATTTATCTAAACGTAATAATATCACAGATATTTAATTTAATCGCGCTTTGAGCATCCTTAACTTATTCTAACTATTTAAGCAATACTTTCTTTTGTCTTTTTGAACTTATCTTCGATTTCCTGTAGGCTCTTTCCTCTCGTTTCCGGTAGAATGAAGTAGAGGATGCCAGTGCCTATGAGTGCTATGAGGCCATACGATAGGAATGTAATAACTTCGCCGAAGTTGGTCATCATGCCCGGCGCGGTCTTAACCACAATAAAGAACGCGACAAACGTTGTCGCAGAACTTATTCCTGAGCCGAGCCCTCGTACTTTAGTCGGGAATAGTTCTCCGCACATCATCCATGGTATCGGAACCAGACCGATGGATATAGCACAGATGTATGCCATAAGACATGTCAAGGGCAACCACGTCATATCAGTCTGCTTGCCCTCAGTGAAGTACAAGAACATGGACAAGCCGACCATAGACAGTGCAGTGAATATTCCACTGATCATAGTGAGCGGTCGACGACCGTACTTCTTGCAAATGCCGCACGCGACGACCGACATAACTGTCCTTAATGAATCAATCACTAACATAGCCAAGTAGTGATCTATTCCTTTTCCCACGGCTTTTTCAATAATTTCGATAGAATAAAACGCCACAGCGTTGACGCCGGAGAACTGGCACGTCACGAAGAATATTATCATGATCATGAGCGGCTTTATTAACTCGGGACTCCTTAAGCTGTCGATTTTTTCTTTCAAAGTCATGATTGGTTGGCATTCTTCTGCTTTCTTCTTTTCTAAAAGCGCCTTGAGTTCAGCCTTCGCTTCATCACCGTACCCTCTCAGCCAGCCGAAAGCTTTCACACCATCTTCTATTTCTCCCTTTGATATTAGCCACGTGGGACTTTCTGGAACCATGCTGAGTAGGATTACGGAAATAATTGGGAAAATGCAGCAGATGAGAGCGGTCCATTGCCAGTGCACCCACGTGCCTATGAGATGGGAGACGAAAATGCCAACAGCGATGGCTAGGGAGATGCCAGCGAGGAATATGCCTCTATACTTGGGTGCTGTGGTTTCACTGATAAAGACGGGTGAGAGTGGGCCTAGGAGACCAACGCAGAGTCCGGTGAAGAATCTTCCCAAGAGCATCAGCGCGAGGTTATTTGCGCAGGCGATGAGAACCCAGCCGAGGAGGAAGGGCCCACTGACGATGTAGTGCGCGTTGCGTCGACCGAACTTCTCCATGAGCCAGCCTGATATCAGGCAACCCGGGGCCATTGGTAGAGCTGCCATAGCCGCTGTAATAGAAGAAACAATTATTATTAAGCTAGATATTTGCCGATAGAACCAATGTTTACAATTATTTATATAACCTACTTATATCAAGAAATATCATCTCAAAGAATGTATATTGAGTAAAATTCAAGCATATCTTTGTTAGTAAATAGTAAGTTTGAAATGGACATAATGTTGCAAAACTATATAATATATTATCGTAATAAATATTATTCAAATATAACAAACTCTTACGAGTCCAATCATGGCGCATTTAACCTAATTAAACAGTTGATATCAGCAATATATGTAGGCATTTACATACGCAAAATAAATCATTATTGGTAAAAAGTGTAAATTAAGAACAGATTTGTATAAATATTATAATGGGGATTTCCTTTGAATTCCGATACTCAAGAAGAAGACGGTTCAACTCAGACGAGATAAAAATTCAGACTACAGATAAAGTGACTCGTATTATAATAGGTATTTATCAATAGCACGCTTTAAGCCAACTTCCTTATTTTTTGTTTCGTTTATTCATACATACATTTGCGTTTTTATACGAACAATTAAAGTTCAATATCGATTGGTTATTTAATTGTTTAGATATTAATATCTTCAAACCTTTTTAGTGGCGTACAAAGTCCGATTGATTGAGAATATTCCCATTAAAGCTATCATAGAATCTTAAATGTTGTGAATAAAAGGTCGTATTTCACAGTCAAGGTAACTCAGGTGCCCTATGTCAATCAGGAAGTACCAAAATGTGATTAACAAGTATCTGGCCGGTGCGTTCGTGTTAAATAAAACTAGTATTTAAATGCAATGTTTTTTATTCGTCCTGATTTCTTGGAACAATGAACTTCGCAATCTCCGAGGTCATGCATGGCTATACGCAATATATTGCTCTTATAAATAAGATAAAGTTGAATCGACTCGGTTCATCATTCACGAATTATATTAATGATGTTGACGGCTACATTTAAATCTGTTATATCTAGTATTACTAGGTAGGGAACATAAGGTAATAGAATTGATAAATACTGATTTATGTGTAATTACGGGTTACAGAAGTGGTCTTAACACAGAAAACAGGCGTCAAGTAAGAGAGACAGGCGCATCTCATGAGAGATGTGGCCTATATTATTCTATTTTAAAGGACGGAAACATATTCGTGAGGCATTTAGCTTTACGACTGTTAATGGGCGTAGGTTTCACACTATCAGGCTAAGGTTGTACTCAGTTGCCATCACAAAATAATAACTTCGCCCAAAATTTTAATAATTTTATATCGACTTAAAAAAATTGTTAGTGTTCCTTCTATTTTTTCTTTTATTTATTTCGTTCTATACCTAATATTGTATTCTCTTCCTGACCACCAGTCAAGTAACCTTGGCCTAATTTAGTACTAAATTATACTTAATCGCTTGATGTCATAAAAAACGTCTCGACATAATATCCAGTCTTTTGATTTACACAAATGAAATGAAATGTTTTATTTCAGACTACATTTAGATTATTATTTTATTTAAAACAGATAGTTTACATGGTCCCTACCACCGGTTCGAGAACTAATCACTCGTAAGAAACTCGCACGGGTCCAAAAAAGGGGAAAAAACTTTTTACCAAAAAAGGGGAAAAAAATTAAACAACATTCTTAGTATATAAGTAACAGTCAGGTGTAAAATAAGTCTGTTTAGTCATCGTATATATAATATGTAATTAAAAGACAAAGAATAGCAATATTACCTACTTTATACGTACAAGTAAATGTAAGGGGTCAATAGTCAAGGCTATCGACTTCATATTTTTATGATCAAAGAAACGTATAGAAAGATATTATGTATATTTAAACAGTTGCACAAACAAAATACTGCAGTATTGTACATGCATGTATTTACTTGTATCGTTAATTGGAAGTGTTGCTAGATTCAAATATCTCCCATTACAGTTGAATGCAGATTAACCTAATCGCCAACTATCCGAATCGATTCTAAGCTTAATATAAAAAATTAAATTCAAGTATGTACATAATTTTTGTTTTGATTTGTTAATAGAAATTGAAACACGCTCAAGTCCAGTTATAATTCAACTGTAATGATTAACAGCTGAAAGAAAGAACTGTGTTTTTTAAACTTAATAAAATTTATTCCTCCATTTAAAGTCTTATGTCCGAATATCCGAATCGACCCCGGTCCCAATTAATTCGTATCTACTGTACATTTAAACTGTTGAAAGTTAATAGTAACTTAATTATTACTGTTGACAGTTTAATGGGTATTTTTCTATAAATTATAATCTATCGTAGTTTACACGTTATATCACGATCTTGATATACGCAAATACCTTTCGTTTCAAGCAAATACGATTCCCTTAGACACATGTCTCCTTACTAATACAATAAACGTGAAAGTTTGAGAATTGTGAGTATCTTTGGACGCTCTCGTTGGTTTTTACTTTTAACACAGCTATTTTATATTGGTAGGTTATCATTTACTGAGTACTATGTATTACACGCGTCTTCACTGGCATTAAACATTATTTTTTTTAAATAAATAGAATCAAAGGATATATTTACAAAATTTCATGATGATCGGTCAAGTGGTTTTTGCCTGAAAGTTTGCAACAAACATCCCAACTTTTACATTATCAATCTTAGTAATGGGTAAGGAATATTAACAATAGTATTTATTTATTTATCCTTTATTACATATACCAAAATCACAAATAACAAAAAGTAAGCAAATATGAAGAAGTATATAAATGTAAATGGCGGCCTTATCACTAGTCAGTGATTTCTGCCAGGCAACCAGAACTTGCATAAACACAAAAAAAATGTAGTATGGTTTAAGACAAAAGTATCTCACCTATCCAGGACGCAGTGTTCTCATCAGTGGGGATGGTACTCCCGGAGTCTTTCAGTTGAGGCAGCAGCACTGCAGAATAGCCAGATGTCAGTCCTGATGTGAATGTTAGGAAGATCGCTGCCATCGACGCCAGGGTCTGGAAAGAGACAGTTCATTAGCTTCTTATATGTATGAACTTTAAATTTTATTCTACATTTTGATAAACAATAGCGCCCCGGCTTCGGGTATATTATGCATGTTATAAAAAAACCTTCAAAAACCTTTCGAATCACTAATTACTTATTACTACTATTTATTAAATATATTATTTGTAATTAATCATTACTAGATACTATTTATTAAAACCGCGTGAAAATTTGTACCGTAGCTTTAAATATACATAGGGATATAGGGACAGAGAAGGAGATTTAGTTTTATATGTAGTGATGAGGAGGTTTTCAAAAATATCATCTTTCAAAAGTTCTTATTTACAAAGATTTTTATATTAACAGTAAATATTTCACAGGATTTCCCGCGTGAGGTAAAACCTTAACATTATTGAGTTATAACTACCAAGATTACCAAATAAACGAATTAAAATAATATTTTATTAATAAATTTTATTGTATACTAATATATCATCTATCTTTGTATTTACCAGTCTTGAATTACAGAAAGTGAGTGAGCGATGCGTCCTTCCCCATAAACTTTGACTTTTAAAAGTACATAAGTATCATTATTTTAATTTATTATACCAAGAAAGTATTCACGATGTTTTCCGCATAACAACCATACATTTTCATGTTAATTTTTTTTATATTTTTTTCCTTATTCTAAATTAAATGCTTCTATTTAGTACTTCTCTTTACTATACAAAAAACCGTAAAAGAAACGTTCCAATAAAAAAAATACTTCCGCATAATGACATAATACTCATATCAGTTTAGGAATGATATGATTAGCAACTTCATTATTTTGATAAAATACAGTAGAACTATTGTAGAAATAGCATAATTAAGCTATCGACTTCTTCGCTTAAGTTTTACCCCAAAAACAAATTTAGTTTTGTTAGGAAAAAGTTGACTTGTTTAATTGCTACTTTCCAAGATACAGAGGTATATTTTTTCAGTTATAACTCTATTATCAATTTGCTTATCAATTTTATTATTAACTCTAAGTATTAGAAGAACAGAAATCTGATGTTAAGCGACCAACTCAACTACCTTAAATCACTTTAAATCGTTATTATGTGGGTTCGATTCCCACACCGGAAAAATATATTTGTAATTTATTTACATTTGTATTTTTCTGGGGTCTGGGTAGTCTATGTATTGTATGTAAGTATTTACAAAAGAAAAGTATGTATATGTAATTTATCCGTTATCTAGTCTACACAAGCTTCGGCTTAGCTTGGAACTAGATGGCGCTGTGTATAAATGTCCTGAAATATTTATATTTATTTATTTATTTATTATTTTAAAATAAGGCTTTCGACGACCAAAAACAGTTCTGTATGATAATATTAAACAAATTTGAATCCAATCATAAGCTAATATTTATTATCCTCAGCGATCCAAGTAAAGAAGGCGTTGTATTATATTCATAGATTATGCAAGTTCGTTGCGTGCAACCTCAATACTGATGTTATCTTGCTAAACAGCAATCAAGTGTATTGCTCTAACCAACCATTGTGACCTTTTATACACAGAGATGCGAGTCTAGAACATTCTTGACTAAACTATAAAGCCTTTAAAAGATGAACTGACGATAAGTATAGGAAAATAATCGGTTGGGGTTGTGCCGTTGGTTTTAACGTGAAACGTCTATGTTAGCAAATCGCTTTTAAAGTAAAAGATTGAAATGAAAACAAGATTGACGCTATTTAACAGCAAGCTGACTATATAAGTGAAATATTAACACCACATTTTTGTTTCTAAGACAAATAGTTTTTTAATTGTTAAGGTACGATGATATAGACCTTTTCGTTACGGTCCACTCTTTGAACCTGGTACCCGTATGTTTCGGCGCGATTTTAGAGACGTTTCACGCCAAAAACGTGAAGTTTTCTGGTATAGAAGCATGATGTTGCAGTCTGTAGGAATAATTTGTAAACGACTTTGTAAACATATGATATTTAGTTTGAACAAACAACAGTTACAGATAAGACTGAGGAAAGATTAATTTTTGCTCATGTTATAAAATAGTCAAATTTATGCGTTTGTGTAAGGTGTGTCTAGTTATGGTGAACAAATTTTAAATGTATATTCCTTAACAAATAGATTTTGAAGATTTTTTCCTTTGCAAATATGTAGATCGCTACATTACTTGGAAGTTTTATAGGCTTAATATGAATCCATCGAAAAAACGGACAAAAATGATCGAAAATTATTTCATATTTTAAAAACATAGCTTGAAACTTATTAAGAAGCTATATTTTTGAAATAGGCTAAGATTTATGTATGTGTGCGCGACACACACACACAAACATTGCATATACGTTGTATGTGTTACTTTAGCCAATTGTAAATATAATAACGTTTTGTTCTATACATATAAAAGATCAAAAACATATAAAAACTAATAATGACTTATCCGTTACAACAATTGCAACAATGTATCATCAGATACGTTGTACTTACAACAGACATCATTAACGATTACAGATCATTGATCGATAGATCATTACACTACTTTTATAGAGGAAATAGATCCCTGTAAATATTGATTAATACTGACAATGTATAAGACGACAATTAATTGGATTAAAAACAATTAAATACTTCAATTAACAATTGATTAGTTTTTGTTAAGATAAGATCACTTTTGATGATAATCTTTTCTATATGGCCTTAAAGAAACTAGTCCATCTAGATTCTAGGACATAGGAAGGTCTTAAAACAATACCTGACCGATTAAAATGATATGATAATTAATGATATTTCTTTGAAGTTGAAAATCAAATTTTCCTGTAATTTGACTTGACCGATTTTAGTATTTTAAATGTAACAAAGCGACGAGTTATTCTAGAGAAAGCCATAAACAATATACTTAGTATAAAAGAGTCGTGTTAGTTTGATCGCCTACACGTCAAAACGACTGTATTTATTTTAATTATTTCTGTTTTGTGTTATTCGTGCAGGGATAGGAGAAAAAATGTATTGAAATATGTTAGCAGCTACGTGCTTACAAGTTAGCTCATAGAAACCAATAATATAGCTTGATCTTTATAGCTTGACTTTTAGATTGTGATATAGATAAGTAGGTACATTAAAACTCAATATATCTAAGTAAATAACGCACGTACATACACACCTACATAAGTTATTTTTTATATTATGTAAGAAGTCAATAAAAACTTCTCTTTATGAATGAAAACAGTAACTCATTTTCATATCAAATGTCTTTGTTCCTTATAAAAAAATAATTCCCAAGCGGGCTAAAATTATCACACGATAAAAAAATGTTCCCAAAATAGTATTATTTACGTAACCACCAACTTAGCAACAATTATTTTGCGATAGAGATGTACTCGTATTTACAAGTTATAATGATGTCTCGTTCTTATCACTCGTGTTTATATTAAAGTGACAATTAAATTAATTCGATCACGCGACAAATTATCTATGTAATGATGTAACAGACATCTGAATTACGGTATTGTTGAAGAGTTTAATGGAATGTTACATTTTTAGGCGCAAAGACCCTAAGAAATCAGGTTCAATTACCTAAGTTAGACCCGCTAAATCACTACACCACATCACCTGTTTCTAATTTTAGAATTTTGGGGGTATTATAGCCGATATTAATCAATACTAATATTATAAAGAAGTAAAGTTTGTGTGTTTGTTAAATTGTAAGGGGTAATCTCGGGATCTAGTGAACAATTTTAATAATTCTTTTACCAATAGAAAGCCACATCATTGCCGAGTGTCATAGGCCATATTAAAAAATGATTGTTAACTTTATCCCCAACGAAGTGGGCACGGCTCAGCTAGTTACAAATTAATTTACAATATTCAAATTTGTTTCGGTAGCTTCAAGGGTTACCAGTAACAAAATTTTGTTCTTGACAAAGTTATTAAGAATGATAAGTTTACTAGGTTTTGTTGTCTGTAATATATAATGAAGTTTCTTTTATGAATGATAATGATTATAATATATTTAATTTACATAATCTAAAAACAGAGAGTTTGTTTAGTATTAGATTCCGTATAAGACAGTTTTAAGCGTAATTCATAAGTATTTTTTAGCTCATTATTTCATAATAAAGTAGGGTCTGGAATTTAGATACTATAAATCTTTATGGAAAATCTTTTTTTTAATAAATAAACAACAAAAAAGGGTTAGAAGGTACTAAATGAAATAAAGCCTTATAACAGTTGTCTACGAATCCAAGGCAAGCTTACAGAGGTCATTGACATGTTTCGTGGAAATCTCCATGGTAGCTGATATATCGATTATAACAAAAAATGCGAATATAATATTTAATTCGCGTAGCTTTTAGGTATAACCGTTGACATTTTCGTATTAACTAGCAGTACCTCGCAGTGTTGCTCGCGTAAAGAATATTTCTAAAAAATGTATTTTACTATTCGAGAGCGAGATGTATCAACTGAAGTTAATTATTAACTTTTTTAAAAAAATAAAACCGACTTCATGATAATACCTATTCAACAAAAAAAAATAATCGTTCAAATTGGTTCATAATCGGTGGAGATATTGCGTATAAGAGTTCATCCCTAACTTTCCACCTTGTTTTTTTTTAATATTAAATGGGACCACCCTTGAGGTATTACCTGAAAAAATATTTATTCAAATCGGTTCATAATTGGCGGAGTTATCGCGTAACAAATAAACAACATAGACAAAGACCTCCTCCTTTTTGAAGTCGGTTGAAAATGAATAAATTTGTACGACTTTCTTTTATACAAATAATTTAGGCAACAGTGATGTCTTAGCAAGTCCAAATTATAATCCAAATTTTTCAATTACAGAGCACAGTGCGACACTTCAATCAATGTCAAATTAAAGCTAAACATTTATTAATTTTCTGGCACTGCACATGTAATTGCACGCATCATGCGAAAGCACTACTTGATACTTTTGAGAGTTCTCGATATATGAATGAAAAAAGATTAAGTTAAACATTCAACGTTAATGCATAATGCGGAATAATGCTATGATTAACTAGGATTATCCTTAATGGCAATTGGTAATGAGTGCTTAACATCCTATTATTATATGATATGAATATTATGTATAGATCGCATCACGAATCTTTAGCGCTAAACGCGCGTGATCGTCGGGTGCGCGAGCGCGATTCTACCGATGCGCAGCTATTCTCGTCCAGCGCTAAACATTCGTGACGCGACCTATACAATATACATGATAGAGGAACACTCTTTCAATCAATAGGACCTTCGATCACTTGAACCACTTATTGTTGGCCGTGGGAACCATTGGTTAGTTTTCAAGTTGTATTTATAAGATCGATATAAATATTAAGAGCGCGATTAAGGATTTGTCATGTTTAACTTCACTCCATCAAAATCTCTGTAGTTTCACCAACTCATAAAATGTCTACTCAAATCATTACATAATCTAAAACAAAGTAAAACTTTACCTTATATCCCTACTAGCTGCTGCCCGCGACTCCGTAAGCGTGGACTTTCATATAAATTTTGCAGTTTTTTTAGTGGATAGAGTGATTCAAGAGGAAGATTTATATTTATAAAACATGCATAATATATGCAAACGAAGACGGGGTGCATCTCTGGTATGTGTAATGTCTATATCACAGTTGAACGAAGGTTTTGAACGAAGTTAAGGTTCTTAAGAAAAAAAAAGTTAGGTTACAGGATAGGTCAGCTAAGTTCTACATATTACTGTACTATCGGACCTGTGCCCACTTCATTGGGCATAATGTTAACAATACTTTTTTATATAGCCTATGACACTCAGCAAAAATGTGGCTTTCTATTGGTGAAAGAATTTTTAAAATCGCTTCAGTAGATCCCGAGGTTACACCTTACAATTTAACAAATACACAAACTTTACTTCTTTATAATATTAGTAAAGATAAGTGTTAAAAATTCTTACCTGTTTGGATAATGGAGAAAATCTAGCCACGGTCTTAGAGTCAGGCAGCAGCATCTCGTCTTTAATATTACTATGTAAGGACAGCCCGGAATTCATTATATTCTGAACATATTTTGATTTGTCTTTATCATTCCTTTGGTCGTTCGTTGTTTTTTGGTAATTCTCTGTTTCCTCTGGTACTGGTATATTGGTATCTATATTTTCGGTATTTGGTTCAGGGCTTGCTATGTCCTCCGTTGACGTGCTTTCAGCTAAATTTTCTTCACTGTCGTTCCGATCCTGTCCCATAATTATCTGGAAAGAAAATCAACCGTTATTTTAAATTTAATTTGTTTTTATAATTATATATATAGAGAAGCCCGACTACTGAACTAGTAGAAAAACTGTTTCTCAGCAGTCGGATCTTTTACATTGATGTATTACAAGGTTAATAATTTTATGTCGGTAATTTCTTGACAGCATAAATGGTGAAAAGATTGAGAAAGATAAATTTAGGACAATTAATGTATTAATGTATAATATTTGAAGGTTTTAGGTTTAAATTATTTTTGAAAGAACTATTTTTTCAAATAGACGTATTATATTTTAAATTATAAGAATTCATATAAAAATTAATGCGTTTCTTAATACACATAAATAAAAAAACACTAACTGGATATTTTTATTACCCTTTTAAAATAGCCTGTAAGAATTGCTATTTGTTTGTGAATAATACTAACATAGGAAATACATATTAATGTTTAACTTGACATGAGATCTTAACGATAAGTAATTGTTATTAATTATTTACTTCGATAAATAATAACAGTTGTAGCCTTGTCCAGTAAAACGTAAAGCAATAACTTAGTATTGTTTACGTAATTAATGTTATATCATGGTCAATTTTATAACCTATAAACATTTTAATTCGAGGAAATTCTTAAGAATTGCAAACCAGATAATTCAATGGTATTGGTATTTTATTTGTCCTTGCGAAAGAATTTAATTTGACAAAAATGAGTTAAAATTCTAAGTGTTTATAACCTACTAGTTATAGCCCGTGACTCCGTCCGCGTGGACATTTATATAAACTTTGACCCCGCCTTCCACCCTTTTAACCCTTTTTTTCCAGTTAAAAAGAAGCCTATGTTCTTTCTCAAGCCCTAGATCATCTGTGTGCCAAATTTCATTACAATCAGTTCAGTAGTTTTAGAGTGATGGAAAGACAGACAGACTATTACTTTCGCATTTATAATATTAGTATGGATATTATTTTACCAACCTCGTTAAATGTATGTGTCAAAGGTATGCATGTATATAGGTACATATTATAAAGGCTATGTCCTTATAAATGTTATTGTATTGATTTGTTTTTCTGTTCAAACATTAACGTGACGGATTTGTTTGTAAATAACTCGCTATAAATGTCTATTCTATATGTTTTTTCGTTGTAAATACTAAATTTTGTAACCAAATGATTTAAAATAAAGTTCACCATCATGATGTGATAATGTTTAGTTTTTTAAATCAAATGAGTATCTAATATTTGAAAAATCTTAAAAAGTTTCGTATCATATATGTATATGTAGGTATTTGACAAACTTACTATAACTATATAGTAAAAATTTTGCAAGTCACTATTATTTTAATAAGAAGTTTTCTAAGCAAGGTATTGTTATT
>JADANM010005856.1:5636904-5647451 GCA_026213755.1 Eurema hecabe | reverse complement strand
TACGATTTAAAAGAAATACTTAAGTTGCCAGCATTTCAGTAACGTATAAAAATAATTTCGAATGAGGTTAATTATGAAATTATTTACATACCTACTACAAAAGACGGATTGACAATGAATATTTTGAAAGCAACGCTGCCAAGAGCTGTATTATTCCGTCCATCGCTAATAGTTTAAACGCGACTACCTCAAATACACTAGCTATACTAGTCGTGCCTCTTGGTTTTATGCGCATAGTTTTTGTTCCCGTGTCAATACCGGGATAAAAAGTACCCTATATGTTAGTCTAGATTCTGATCTACTAGTAAACCAAAGTTCAATCAAATACATTCTGTAGTTTTTGCGTAAAAGAGCACCTTGCATTTTTTCGTTTATAATTTCTTACTTTGATCTTTGATATTAGGCTCTCTTTATTATTAGTAAGAAGATCAGAAATTATTTTATCAGTTTTATTAATGTTATTACGATTGTAGTATTTATAATATCAATTTTAATCTTTCAAAAACTAAACATGCAATGTTCATTGAACTAAATTATATTATATTTTATACAACGAAAAATAAAAGTCTTAATTACGGACAGGAATAAAATAAAAAAGAGGGAAGGGAATTTTCTAGTTTCTTTTTAACAAACGAGACACGATATCTCAAACATTTAAATTACGTTTCATTTAACGCAATGAGCTGACGTTTCGCGCGGGAAGACACAAGAGCCAAGTCTAAAATAAGATTTCATTAACAACGGGAGGTCGCTTTTGTTTTCCTTTACGTAGAATGGAATGCGAGACACACCTCTTCCAGAATAAACATGTGATTCTAGAAGAAATAAGTGATAACAGACTATTGATTCTAGAATCAATAAGTGATGGTCGAATAATTTCAAGATTCTAGAATAAATACGTCAATCTAGAATTAATTCGAGATTCTGGAATAATAACGTGATTGTAGATTAAATCCGCAATTCCACAATAAATCCATAATCTATATCTATATAATTCAAAGGTGACTGACTGACATAGTGATCTATCAACGCACAGCCCAAACCACTGGACGGATTGGGCTGAAATTTGCAGTGCAGGTAGATGTAATAACGTAGGCATCCACTAAGAAAGCAATTCCCGAAATTCCTGCGGGAACGGGAGTTAGCGGGAAAAAACATTTGTATGAAAAATTTTGAACCGCTTACGTTAGACGCTTGAAATTTGGCATGTAGGTACCTTATGTAGGTACCTTAATAAACTTAAAGGTTATTTGCAACAGGATATTGCAAAATTCCAACGGGAACGGGAGAAACCGGAAAAAAGATTATAAGAGAGGGAAGGGGGGGGGGGTCAAAGTTTATATGAAAGTCCACGCGGACGGAGTCGCGGGCAACAGCCAGTTCCAAAATAAAAACGTGATTCTAGAATAATTCATGTATTATCAAAAATCTATTTTAATTATTTTTCGTAGTATAGGTACAAATAGAAAACCTATACTATAACCTAATACTAGGTATAATACTAATAGTTGGTGACAAAATATAGGTACATTTCGAATAATAAACATGAAACCTAGATCTTACATTTTTCTTGAATCACGCGTCTAAATAGTAACAGTTGCTACTCCGATTTGACCCTACGAATTCAATTGTCAACAATTATCATAAAAACTATGACCCGACCTGAAAGTTCCTGTTTAGAACGTGTGTATTATTGTCCGTCCGTGCGTGGCTATTTCACGGTCAAGGTTCATAAAACATCGAATTTATGTTGATGGTAAACAAGCGCTTAATTTTGAGTTCGGTTTGAATAATTGATTTGTTTTTTAGAATCGGCACAGCTTTGTAATCCTTACTAAATATTGTAAAATATTTGGATGTTGGGATGCTTAACGGAAGATAACAAGAATAGCTAATTTATAAATTTCCTAGGAAATTTATAAACCTTCGTAGGATTCTAAACGAGAGATAAATTGTATTATCTTACGACCACATTTTCGCAAATTTATAAACCTGGTTGAATTACTGTCAACATCAACCAATAAGAGAGCAGTGTGTTATTTGCCGTATTTAAAAAAAAGCGGTAAATTAAAAGCTCTTCTGTGATTGGTCGAACCATTTGGAACCTTACGAATGGATATTCTTCAGTTGATAAATTTACCACGAGACGTTGCAAATTGATAAATTTGCGAAAATGTGGTCGTAAGATAATAAAATAATACAATTAACCTCTCGTTTAGAATCCTACGAAGGTTTATAAATTTCCTAGGAAATTTATAAATTTGCTGTTCTTGTTATTTTCCGGTGACACATATATATAACTTTCGCATTTAAAATATTATAAATAATTTGGATATGGTTCTATTTTATAACAACGATAAAGTTAATAAACCTAAATTTGTTATCTTATATTTAAAATTGACTTTCATTAATGTAATATTTTTAAATAAAATGGTTTGTTACTTCAAATATAATGACATAATTTACTTTGTTTTTTCATCCATGAGCTTTCCAAATAACTGGAAAATTTCTTTCACTGTTAACCTACACTTTCCCTGGGTAATATGATGCTAAAAGAATTAGTTAAAGGATAACGGACGAAGCCATGAATCGCCTCTTGTTTAAAAATAATAAACTTGTAATAAAAAAAAAGTATTAGCATTTAAGTATTTCCTGTTGCAATTTTGTCGCCTGTCTATAGCTCGTAAAAATCAATATTTAGAAATATCTTGACTTCCCTTTATTTTATTACTAAAGTATGTAATATTAATAAAATAATTAAAGTAATATGGCTTTGTAACAAGTGGCTTTGTATTATTTGGGAAAATAAAGGTTTATTTGTGATTCTGATATGCTCTCACGCATATACGGAAATACAATTTTGAATAAAAATTTCGTCAGGGAAAGTCCAAAATTAAAATTACTATGAATATCGCACGCTCAGCTAATACGAATCTTTTGACTTTTCATTTAAATCGACTCAGTAGTTTAGGCACTACAGTGTAACATACAAACGATTACGCGATTTCTTTCCGCTATGAGGCAGACGGTTAAAATAGATTTATTTAAGTAAAATACAATATAAAGCGATTAGGAAGAGTAAAATCAGATTTTTTTATAATTATAAAGGTATTTTTCATACGTTAAAAGCTAACTAGACTGCTTCTTGTCCTTGGCCTCTTAAGCTGTTTGTCTGTCTGTCGCGAGGTTATGCATACATATTTTTTCATTAAAAGCAAAAATTGAATTGTTTTTCTTTATTTATTAATAAGCACATACTTATTCAAAATTTAGTATTTAAAAAGAGATTTAAAATACATAACTTATCTTTTTAAGGAGGGGATATAGATACTTCCTCTCTTAAAATTGTTGACAATTTATTATCACTCTAATGTATAAAACAAAGACGCTTAGATCTTTAAACCTACGTAACAGATTGTCATGCGGTTTTTTTAATAGATAGAGTGATTAAAGATGAATGATTATATTATGTGTATCTAATATATGCCCTCGAAGCCGAGACTAGTTGCTAGTTATACATATAACACATAGTAACAGAACCAGAACCCTTCAAGATACAAATGTATTTTTCCAAAAGATAAGATCGAGCCCTTTTTTTACGAGAAGAAACCCTGTTGTCGGACTAAAACCTATTGGTGTTCCGTCGCGCACCCTTTCGGGGGGTGGACTTGCTGATTACTCACGAAGCAATCGTCCGTAAAAATTCTGTTACTACTGCACCAAGTGGGTGTCATCCGTATAGATAATACGATTTCGCGACATTATTAAACAGGTCACTTCGCGGCCCCGACATCAATGATTATCATAATTACTCATAGCAATACGATCTCTGCTGTTTGTAATTTGAACTGAAAATTGCGTATACCGTGAAATTGGAGCGTGCAATGTTAGTTTCATAACGTGGAGCGTAAGAACATCGCGTAATCGTTTTTATACTGAGAATGTTAGGCTGATGTCGTATGAGCGTTTTTGTGATATTTATATTAATTATTTATTGTTTGTTATTTTTGATAACGTGCTGTGCGCCTTTTGAACTACGAGTCTACAAAAGAGTGAAGGATTCTCATCTGATAACTACACGCAAAAAACATTTGACTAAAATGGGTCGTAAAATTAAAAAAAAACTAGGGAAAGCCATTATATAATTTACATAACAATGGTCTAATCGAGTACTCGGCTTTGTTCTATATGATTCATTATTTATAAATAATACATAGAAACCTTTATTTCCAAAACTCTCTATTTATGAAGAAACATGCATTAAATCTGTTGGGTAGTTTAAAGACACACAGACGGAAGAAAGTGATGAAAAGTCTACTTTATTAATTTCTTTAAATCGCAGTCAATTTAATTGCAAGGTAGACAATGTATCTGATGGTTTAAAATTCTGAACTGTAGCCAAACATTTGGTTAAGTTGTTTTAAAATTCTAATCACGAATTTCGTTTCTAAAGTTCACACGCTTTCTTAAACTGAATGAAAACTCTCCATGTAGTGGCATCCTTGTGTAAAAATGCGTTACATATTATATTTTTATGTCCCATGATATGTAGAGGCTGTGTTATGGCAACTAGATGAGGCATACATTACATATACAATCTTTTTTTTGTAAATACATACATAATATCCATAAACAGAAAGATACAAATGTAAATTAAATCAAACCCACAACCCTTGACGCTGAAGGCAGTTGTATTACCAGTCTTACCACTACACCAAGTTGTCATAGTATCAATTAATAAATATTATTTCAAGATGACTGCAGTACTCCACTTTAACGCTAAGACCTGCACCCGAGTATTTATTATTTCAAAGTTAAAATAATTTGCATTCTAGAAACATTTGAACAACGATTTCGCGTGTCATAAATTATTCAAAAGTTTGAAATATATAATGAGAATGCTCAGATATCCTACTTAATATTATAAACGCGAAAGTTTGTGAGGATGTATGTAAATATAAACGTTGTTCTTCCACGCAAGAACTACGCGATATGGACAGAAGATTGGCATACAAGTTGATTAGACTCGAGAGTCTAGACTCTAGACTAACACATAGAATTTTTTAGCTGTTAAAATACTAAAAAAAACTACGTGGCTAAAGCCAGGAGGTGGTTAGTTTCTTTTTATTATAGGATTAAATTTTTAAGCAATATTATAATCAGTATTTATCTATTTTGATTACAAAGAAACTATTGAAAAAAACTTCGTATGAAGACTAATTTCCACCAAATTTAAAATGTTGAATTAAAATTAAAACAATTTCTAATGATTCATACGTATTGCATTTTGATATATTTTCTTTATATATAAAAACTTCATATCAAATACATACATACGTAATAAAAAAATTAAGTTTTATTAGAAAGTGAGGTTCATTGGAGCTACATAAAAAAGAGACTTAAAAAATTTATTATTTATATTATACTTTATACATTCAAAGGAATAATACCTATATATCCTTCTCGGATAATTGAGATTAAAAATAAATTCCAACGGAACGTTTCCAATAAAACCGGTCCGTTTATAATTGGCCTTAATTACCGACGTAATATAAATGCGTATACAGTCTTAATGGTTACAAGTCTAGGCTTGGAATATTCTGGATTAAGCTGATGTGTTTTAGTGCGCTTGTTCTAGAAAGATCTATTTATTTAAGATATTATTTTTTATGCATATAACCATTTTTATGCACACCCATGTGTGTTTCAGAAAGTTTAAACGAGAAATTAAAATATAATTATTATTATTATTGGAACGAGGTCATTAAGTTATTAGTCGTGTTAGTTATTTGCTTAAGTAATAATTCATTTATATTTAATATAAAACTAAATGCAAACAATTTTAACAATCGCATGCTTTACTACTAGTAAGTCATATCTTCCAGGCAAAAATAGCAGTAAAAAAGTAACTCAAATTTACTCATGGGAACTACAAAAATTAATAAACATATTAATAATTTCAAATTATACTTATACTTTAAGATTCCGACTCATAATCTGTACTAATAAAAAAAGAAGTTTGTGTGTTTGTTAAATTGAAAGGGGTACTCTCGGGATCTACTGAACCGGTTTTAAAAATTATTTCACCAATAGAAAGCCAGATTATTGCTGAGTGTCATAGGCTATATAAAAAAGGATTGTTTACATTATGCCCAACGAAGTGGACACCGGTTCGCTAGTTTTCAAATAACAATGAACCAATTGAACAAAATATAAAATATTTAAATCATGTTCTAGTTCCTAGCTCTAGTTTCCTCTAAGAAATATAATCTTTATGTTAATATTAATAATTATCAATTTAATAATTCATTGGAAATTTAATTCATTGGCGACATCAAAGGAAGTCGGCGTTACGTAAAACGGTAGAAATCAAAAAGTAGTATTAATATTAAATTAATCACTTCCTAACATTACTATGAAACGTTTGTAACATCATTACATAATAAAAAACAGTAATTTACATGTCGATTTAACTGTCTGTTCGCGATAAACTCAAAAATTTATAAATGGAGATTTTGAATGGTTTTATGTTTAGGGGAATAATTGTAAGTAATGTGTGTTATTAGACGTGTTAGTAATGTATAGTACGCGTCATTTATGTTTAGCGCTGGACGAGAATAGCCGCGCATCGGTAGAATCGCGCTCGTAATTGTCGTATTGGTACGAGAAAGACAACACGACTGGGACAACCAATCAACGCTCGCACACCCGACGATCACGCGCCCCGCGCGTCGCGCCGTTACCTCGATACCTTATTTTTGACTTCTGCGCAGGTTTCGTTCAGCGCTAAAGTTTCGTGACGCGTACTATACCCATACGTTGACGGTTACGGCGCGATTTTAAAGACGTTTCACGTCAAAATAATGTGTATAAGGTAAGATAGGTAATTAAGTCGCGTCGGGTAAGCTACATAGTTCATTATACGAACAAGTTATAAATCTTTCTAGAATATGAACGTGTTGATTGAAAACCGGCTTAGTGACATTTTTATTTGTTCAGACATTTCCTACGTACCTTCTGTCAAAATGACAAAGCAGTTTTGATTATTATTAATTAAAACATACGCACATTCAAATTCTTGTTGTGGTTAGTTACCAAAAATAACTTCAATGTCGATTTAGTATTTTGTTTTTAAACACATATTCAGAACAAACAAAATGCAAGTGTATTGCTTGGTTGTCGAAATTAAATATTACTAGCTTTATGTATGTATTATTTATAAAAACAAATTACAAAGACATTAATTAATGGTCAGTAATATTCGTGTTTAACGTTGTTTTTGTATTAAAAACATGCTTTTACGCACTATGCTACTTTCTTTAAAAATTGTTTGAAAATATTGATAAAATAGTAGGTTAGTGATTTCATGTTTAAAATTTGCACATATTTATGTATAGTTTTACATAACACATGCACAACCCACCTTCACATCATCCAAAAAGGGCACAACACTAGATCGTCACTAAACATAACACACGTTAACAGCACTATTCCTCACACAACACTGGTTCCAGAGTTAAAATTAAAAATAACGGACCGGCGAGCGTTCGAGAACCGAGAGGAGCGCTAGTGACGTCCCGGGATATCGACAGCCAGTGCACTTTGACAGCTAGTGTTGTGCATATACTAGTGATGTGAACTATAAAATCGGTTTTTTTAACACAAGTGTTGTGCATATACTAGCATTGCTAACAAGATATCGATTTTATTTTTATAACACAAATCGTTAAATTCAAAACTAATAAAAAAAGGTTTTAAGGAATTATTAGGTGCTATGATATAATTTAAAAAATATATGTGATTTAATATTTAAATGTTGTTATAAATCATTAATGTGCCAAGAGCTATTTTTATTGGCATTTGACATGCGCAGAATTCCTATTACAAGTTCTTATGAACTCGAGACGACCTTCATTCTATTTGATGATAGTTATACTGACCAAATGTAGTATACAAGAAAGTATACTACATTTTTTGATAGTATAACTATTAACTACCACTATTATTACAACCATAGACCATAATATTTAATTTCACAGTCAAAATACAAAACTGTTCATCATATTTTATGTCATGGATATTTTAATGATTATTATTTAATAACTTTTTTCTTAAGCACTATATGTACTAATATTATTTAATGTTTAAGTAATTCTGTCTCTAACTATCACAGTCTCTAAAGTCTGAATGGTTCAGATACTGAACCCAATTTGATAAAATGAAGCTTATATAGTGATGATTTATGAATGTATAGATTTTCATTGGCATAATTATGCAACAAATTTTACTCTAAACGTAGGAAATCGTAATTTATTTCGTAAAATAAAAGATTTAATACTTAATTCAAAACAATATTGTAATTTTATGGACCGCGTGACTCGTGACTAAGAACGCGTTTTTCGAGTCTCTGATATTATTTCCCACATAAATCAAGTTTGGAATTTTATGTTAGATAATGTATTCGGTAAAATGGCAAAAAGCGAATAAAATGTCAAATGATAGTAACAGTAATATTATTAACTAACTGTGCCAGCGACTTCGCCCGCGTAGAAAAGTGACTTTTTGCAGCATTATTGAAAATTCCTAACCCGCGCCAACAAACGTTCAGCAAGTTCAACGTGATTCTTTAAATTGCCATAACTTTTTTATTTATCAACCGATAGACATGAATTAAAGACTAAATGTTAAGTTAAGCTTACCACAATATATTGCTGGAAACCCCATCTAGATAGGATAAGCCGTTTCTGAGATTAGCGTGCACAAACAAACAGACAAACAGACAAAAATTCCAATAATCATTGTTTTGGGTTCTATTGCGTTAATAAGGGTCTCCTATAATATTTTTTCTCATATATCTTCCATGTACAGACAGCGACTCGTTACGTTTTTATTATATGTATAGATAGATTAATTAGTGTGGACAACCGTAAATAACTGTCGTTATAAGGGAATAATTGAAGTGAATAATATTTCAAATAAAAATGGGTTTTACTTTTAAATTATGAGTTTGTGGCTCACGTGTTTTATGTTAGGTAAATTTATTTTCACATGTATCGAGTTATGCGTTTCAGTTTTGAATTCTGAATTGAGTATTTTATATGCGAAAGTTTGTTATTCCTTCACACAAAAACTACGTAATATCTTGAAGTTTAACGTGTACTTACGTGTATTTAAATATTTTATTACTTGAAATCCTCGGATTACGACGGTGGATAGTTTTTATCTCACTTTTAAAAATTAAAAAAAATCTGCAAAATAAAACCGAGAAAATCGGCTACTATTATTACTATAATTTAAATATTTAACCAACATAATTAATTAAGATTAAGATGTCACTGTGTATGATAGACCCCAATCTTGAGCTACTTATCACTTAAATAACTTATAAAATATATTTTATTAAATTATAAAAATATATATATAAATAAATAACGAAAGTATCGATATTTGAGGCTCATCACTAGCGGAACAGCTTGCATAAGATACTTTCTCTTAGTCCGACCAATGCTCGTCAAATAAAAACGCATAAATCGGTTTAAATACAAACATTTTAATTTTATTCATATATCTTAAAATTGCTCTTTACGGCTGTTACTATTGGTGAAGAATGATCCTGTCCGTTTGTTTGTGTGGTACAAATTACGTCTAAATTGCTTAAACCAATCTGAGCTCTAATTACCTTAAATAGGTATATCTCATACTTTTATTTTTTACAGCAGGAATAATAAAATAAATAATTATTAAAATTTTATAATAATTTATTGATAGTTTGTTGGTTTGGCCTGATCTCTGTAACTACGGTATAAACTATAAAAATGATTTATATTTGCAACATGCATAGCACGTGATAGAATCTTTTTAAAATAACCCTAAAAAACGATACATTAGTTAATAGATATGTATGTTATACACCAATAAATCAAACGGAAAAAGTGTTTCGCTCAGCACGGCAGCACACATACATACAAGTCAAAACGATAGAAAAGAGATAAAAATAACCTAACCAACAAGAAAGAAAAAAGATATGGTTCTCTAAAGCACCGGCAACCAATAACCTACAGATAAGACATCCTAATTATTTATTTAAGAAGTTAGTCACTGTCTGTTTTAGGAGCCACTGAAAATCAGCGTTGGAGCTGTTCGCAGCTCCAACACATGCTGAGTGGTATCCTCTTCCAGAGAAATACTGTTTTTTTCCCTTTCCTGTGTTTTTTATTTGTTTACTTCACGTGTGTATTGTTATACTTATTTTTGTAATCTGCTCTGGAATAAATGTTTCTTTCTTTCTTTCTTTCTTTCTTTCTAATTAGGATGTTTTTGCATCTTCAAAATTTTGCGCTTTTAACATTTCTTTTCAATATAATATCATTGACCCTAATGTAGTTAGACAAGTCGAATACATTTTATATTTATTTATTTATGTAGGTAGAAAAGACACTACTTCATCACATAGGATAATTTATATCCCGGTACTGTCCCGGGATCGAAACCTACGGGCGGAAAACCGCGGTATGCCGCTAGTATAAATGTGAATTGGCAAGTCCGTC
>JADANM010005856.1:5573946-5634851 GCA_026213755.1 Eurema hecabe | reverse complement strand
CGTGACCCCCCCCCTGGCTCCGCCAATTTATTCATCCAATTGAATACTCAAACAACTCAAGTTAACAATACAGTCAAAATCTATACAAAATGTTCTTGCCAAACCGCAAATATACAATTGTTTTTATGGTATATAATTTTTTTATGTTTTTATAATTTTTCCTTTATATGTGCCTTATAATCTATCTTGGTGCAAAATTTGAAGTTTCTAAGTCTGCTAGAAGTGCCTTAGACTTTTGATGATCGGTGAGTCAGTCAGTCAGTCAGTGAGTGACAAAATTAAACAAAATTAAGAACTTTGACCCGTTGTAATTCTTAAACTACTGGTTCAAATTGAATGAAATTTTAAACATAGCGTGTACTTATAATGCCTGCATGGTTAATGAAAATTCAGCATTCTAGTTTTATCGACAACAAAGTTACAGGGGGTCGAAAATGGCCTGAGTTGCTTCGAGAAAAGGATGGTACGGCCGTGCCGCTTTTTTGCTCGACTTGGTGGGGGCACTGCCGTGCCCCCTGATAATAGACTAGTGATTCTAGAATCAATAAGTGATGGTCGAATAATTTCATGATTCTAGAATAAATACGTCAAACTAGAATCAATTCGAGATTCTGGAATAATAACGTGATTGTAGATTAAATCCGCAATTCCAAAATAAAAACGTGATTCTAGAATAATTCATGTATTATCAAAAATCTATTTTAATTATTTTTTATAGTATACAAATGGAAAACCTATACTATAACCTTTATATGAAGTATTTATTTATAAATTCTTTATTACATGTAAAAAAAAAACAACTTTACAACATATACGAAAAGAGAAAAATATACATGTAAATGGCGGCCTTATGTCTGTAAGCCATTTCTACCAGGCAACCATACAGGAAAGGATAAATATGAACAGATTTGCGGGTATAAAGATGAAAATCAAGATACATAAGTGAAACAATTAGACGATATATAATACATATTATATAAATATTATTACAAATAAATAGTATACAATTATGTAGATACATACATATATACATATACATACTTACACAATACAAAATAGTTGAGGTATAATAGTTGGTGACAAAATATAGGTACATTTCGAATAATAAACATGAAACCTAGATCTTACATTTTTCTTGAATCGCGCGTCTAAATAGTAACAGTTGCTACTGCGATTTGACCCTACAAATTCCATTGTCAACAATTATCATAAAAACTATGACCCGACCTGAAAGTTCCTGCTTGGAACGTGTGTATTATTGTCCGTCCGTGCGTGGCTATTTCACGGTCATGGTTCATAAAACATCGAATTTATGTTGATGGTAAACAAGCGCTTAATTTTGAGTCAGGTTTGAATCATTGATTTGGTCGAACCATTTGGAACCTTACGAATGGATATTCTTCAGATGATAAATTTACCACGAGACGTCGCAAATTGATAAATTTGTGAAAATGTGGTCGTAATTAGGTTGAATTGACATAACTTAGTTATCCTTACTAAATATTGGAAATGTGGATGTAGGGATGCTCGTTATGCATACGTCATCGGAAGATAACAAGAAGATAATACAATTTATCTCTCGTTTAGAATCCTACGAAGGTTTATAAATTTCCTAGGAAATTTATAAATTTGCTGTTCTTGTTATTTTCCGGTGACACATATATATTTTCGCATTTAAAATATTATAAATAATTTGGATATGGTTCTATTTTATAACAACGATAAAGTTAATAAACCTAAATTTGTTATCTTATATTTAAAATTGACTTTCATTAATGTAATATTTTTAAATAAAATGGTTTGTTACTTCAAATATAATGACATAATTTAATTTGTTTTTTTCATCTATGAGCTTTCCCAATAACTGGAAAGCGGAAAATTTCTTTCACAGTTAACCTACACTTTCCCTGTGTTATATGACTCCTTTAGACTTAGTTAAAGGATAACGGACGAAGCCAAGAATCACCTTTTGTTTAAAAATAATAAACTTGTAATAAAAAAAAGTATTAGCATTTAAGTATTTCCTGTTGCAATTTTGTCGCCTGTCTATAGCTCGTAAAAATCAATATTTAGAAATATCTTGACTTCCCTTTATTTTATTATTAAAGTAATATTTATAAAATAATTAAAGTAATATGGCTTTGTAACAAGTGGCTTTGTATTATTTGGGAAAATAAAGGTTTATTGGTGATTCTAATATTATGCTCTCACGCATATACGGAAATACAATTTTGAATAAAAATTTCGTCAGGGAAAGTCCAAAATTAAAATTACTATGAATATCGCACGCTCAGCTAATACGAATCTTTTGACGTTTCATTTAAATCGGCTCAGTAGTTTAGGCACTACAGTGAAACATAGAAACAAAGCCTACAACAATCTTTACCCTTAATTTCAGTTTCGTGGCAGACGGTTAAAATCCATTACTTTAAAGAAAAAACCATATAAAAACGATTAGGTAGTAAGAGTATTATTTTTCATACGTTAAAAGCTAACTAGACTGCTTCTTGTCCTTGGCCTCTTAAACTGTTTGTCTGTCTGTCGCAAGGTTATATATATGTCGCAGGCGGATTGTATAATCCGCCGTATTACATTACGGCTAGCCGTTTTACAAAACAGGGCTGTTTTGCAAAGCGGCGGTTCAACGTTTAGCCGTATTGTCTTGCGTAGTTTTTCTATCATTATAAATTCTTATATTCTTATTATGTTTGTGTCATTGTCATAGTTTTTATATCATTTTAAAAAGAACTTAATTACTCAGCTTTATTTTTATTAAATTAGGTTAGGTTAGGTTAGTTTTGTATCATTATAAAAAAAACTTGAATACTCAGCTTCATTTTTATTAAAAATGAGTAAATATGTTTTTTTATTATAATAAATAACTAACCTAACCTAACCTAATATATTAAAACACTAACATATGGCGACGAATACATTTTGGCAGTTTTTTACTTATCCGCATTCAATACGGCTAATCGTTGAACCGCCGCTTTGCAAAACGGCCCTGTTTTGTAAAACGGCTAGTCGTAATGTAATACAGCGGATTATACAATCCGCCTGCGACATATACATATTTACTCATCAAAAACAAATTTGAACTTGTTTTTCTTTATTTATTAATTAATAAGAACATATTAAAAATGTAGTATTTAAAAAGAGATTTAAAATTAAACTTCAACTTTTCTTTTTAAGGAGGGGAGATACTTAAACACGTCTTAAGTCTCGTAATTTTGACACAATTGTATGGCGAACTGTCAAATCGGACCGGTTTAAGTTGTACTTAAATTTAAGTTGCGTTTCAGTATTCCTGCATTAGATTTCTAAATCTACGTAACAGATTGTTATGCAGTTTTTTATAATAGATAGAGTGATTAAAGACGAAGGATTATATTATGTGTATCTAATATATGCCTGCGAAGCCAGAACTGGTTACTGGTTGCCAGTTATACATATAACAAATTGTGCTCTCGGTGCAACTCGGAGCCCAGAAAGATACAAATGTAAAATACAAATGTATTTTTCAAAAGATAAGATCGAACCCGTATTTTTACGAGGAGAAGCCTGTTGTCGGGTATATCGGACTCGCCAGAAAAATAACCCCGCCCTGCTGACTAAAACCCACTGGTATTCCGTCGTGCACCCTTTCGGGGGGTGGACTTGCTGATTACTCACGAAGCAATCGTCCGAAAAAATTCTGTTACTACTGCACCAAATGGGTATCATCATTATAGATAGTACGATTTCGCGACATTATTAAACAGGTCACTACGCGGCCCCGACATCAATGATTATCATAATTACTCATAGCAATACGATCTCTGCTGTTTGTAATTTGAACTGAAAATTGCGTATACCGTGAAATTGGAGCGTGCAATGTTAGTTTCATAACGTGGAGCGTAAGAACATCGCGTAATCGTTTTTATACTGAGAATGTTAGGCTGATTACGTATGAGCGTTTTTTTTATATTTATATTAATTATTTGTTTATTATTTTTGATAACGCGCTGTATGCCTTTTGTGATAGGAGCAAGTGATGAGTTGTTAAAATAGAAAAGGAATCTCATCTGATAACTACATGCAATAATACATCTGACAAAAATGGGTCGTAAAATTAAAAAAAATCTAGGAAAAGTCATTATATAACTAAGGTACATAACAAAGGTCTAATTGAGTAAAGGATTTGTACTGTGTGATTCACTATTTATATATATGACGGGAAGGCCGGGCTTTAACTCGTTATATGAGACATGGTGATTATCAAAATCAAAGCGTAGTTGTTCACTTTAACAATGTATTTCCAGTATTAAATGATAACAGTAAAAGTAATTTAGAATCGATACGATTTTGTTGGTAACGCAGCGAGTTCATCCACCCGACGGTCAGCCTACGCGCTCCGCCAATGTGACAGCTGTCACTTGACATCTGTCAGCTGTCAAACGTCATGCCGAGACCGAGGTGACCTCACTCAAGCTTACTGCTACGTCATTGCCAGCTAATTCGTTATAATTAATAAAACGATATTATAATAAAAAATCACAATTAATTATGTTGCTTCGACATATATAAGAAAACTAGAGATGCCACGAATAGTGAATTGGCCGAATACCGAATACCGAATATTCGGCTACGCTGTCGGCCGAAGCGCCGAATATTCGGCGCCGAATGTTCGGCGCGAAGTACATGCTTCATAGGGGTGCATTATCTGGAATAAGACAAGTTGTTTTTCACGCTGCGTTCGCGCTGCAGGCGACGACGGCGTGCGAGCGGGGCGGGGTCCATGCAAATATTGTATGTATTTGTTTCGTTTGCGAGTAAGTCGGGTCACGGAGCGCGTTTTAGTATATAAGTAATACGTAAAGTGAAATTTAATTACTGTTTTGCTAAGAAGTTTGTTGACACTTTTTTTCGTCAAATGGCTTATAAAATGGATAATAAAAAATAGCCCATATTGGAATGTTAGCGTTTATAGTGAGAGATTATTTTCTGAGGCTGGTAACGTTTACTATGATAAGCGCAATCGTCTGCGAACAAAAATGCCGAAAAGCTCGTTTTTATCCATCACAACTTACCACTGATTAATTTTAACTACTAGAATGTTGTAATTTGGAAATAGGTACAATTTTGAGTAAAATAACGTGTCTTTATTTACATGATTTGCTATTCGGTATTCGGCCGAATAGTACGTACTATTCGGCCGAATACCGAATAGCAAAAAAAATGGCCGAATAGGCCGAATACCGAATAGTTGCCGAATATTCGTGGCATCTCTAAAGAAAACCTTTATTTCTGATTCTCTCTATTTATAAAGAAACAATCATTAAATCTGTTGGGTAGTTTTAAGACATACTGACGGAAGAAAGTGAGTTTGTTTGACACCACATATTAATAAAATATCATTGAAAGTTGTTCCATCTGTGTTTATTTTATTAATTTCTTTAAAACGCAGTTTATTTAATTGCAAGGTAGACAATGTATCTGATGATGGTTTAAAATTCTGAACTACAGCCAAACATTTGGTCGAGTCTACAACAAGTTGTCATAGTATCAATTAATAAATATTATTGCAAGATGACTGCACTACTCCACTTTAACGCTAAGACCTGCACCCGAGTATTTATTATTTCAAAGTTAAAATAATTAGCATTCTAGAAACAAATGAACAACGATTTCGCGTGTCATAAATTATTCAAAAGTTTGAAATAGATAATGAGAATGCTCAGATATCCTACTTAATATTATAAACGCGAAAGTTTGTGAGGATGTATGTAAATATAAACGTTGTTCTTCCACGCAAGAACTACGCGATATGGACTGAAGATTGGCATACAAGTGATTAGACTCGAGAGTCTAGACTCTAGACTAACACATAGAATTTTTTAGCTGTTAAAATACTAAAAAAAACTACGTGGCTAAAGCCAGGAGTTGGTTAGTTTTTTTTTTTATTATAGGACTAAATTTTTAAGCAATATTATAATAATTATTTATCTATTCTGATTACAAATAAACTATATTGGAATATAACTTCTTACGTATACAGCCTTATTTCTTCCGAATGTTAAATGTTGAAATAAAATTAAACGAATGTCTTGTAATGATTCATACGTTTTGCATTTTGATATATTTTCTTTATCTACTTATATATATATAAACTTAATATCAAATACATACATACGTAATAACAAAATTAAGTTTTACTAGAAAATGAGGTTCATTCGAGATACATAAAAAAGAGACTTAAAAAGTTTATTATTGTTATACTTTATACATTCAAAGGAATAATACCTATATATCCTTCTCGGATAATTGAGATTAAAAATAAATTCCAACAGAACGTTTTCAATAAAACCGGTCCGTTTATAATTGGCCTTAATTACCGACGTAATATAAATGCGTATACAGTCTTAATGGTTACAAGTCTAGGCTTGGAATATTCTGGAATAAGCTGAAGTGTTTTAGTGTGCTTGTTCTAGAAAGATCTATTTATTTAAGATATTATTTATTATGCATAAAAATGGGTGTGTTTCAGAAAGATTAAACGAGAAATTAAAATATAAGTATAATTATTATTAATGGAACGAGGTCATTAAGTTATTAGTCGTGTTAGTTATTTGCTTAATTATAATTAATATAAAACTAAAAGCAAACAATTTTACCAATCGCAGGTTTTACTATTAGTAAGTCATATCTTCCAGGCAAAAATAGTAGTAAAAAGTAACTAAAATTTACTTATGTGAAGTCAGCTACAAAAATTAATAAACATATTCAAAATTACAAATTATACTGATACTTGAAGATTCCGACTCATAATCTATACTAATAAATAAAGAAGTTTGTGTGTTTTTTAAATTGAAAGGGGTAATCTCGGGATCTACTGAACCGATTTTAAAAATTATTTCACCAATAGAAGGCCAGATTATTGCTGAGTGTCATAGGCTATATAAAAAAGGATTGTTAACATTATGCCCAACGAAGTGGACACCGGTTCGATAGTTTTCAAATAACAATGAACCAATTGAACAAAATATAAAATATTTAAATCATGTTCTAGTTCCTAGCTCTAGTTTCCTCTAAGAAATATAGTCTTTATGTTAATATTAATAATTATGAATTTAATAATTCATTGGAAATTTAATTCATTGGCGACATCAAAGGAAGTCGGCGTTACGTAAAACGGTAGAAATCAAAAAGTAGTATTAATATTTTAATTAATCACTTCCTAACATTACTATGAAACGTTTGTAACATTATTACATAATAAAATAAAAAAAAAACCGGCCAAGTGCGAGTCGGGCTCGCGCACAAAGGGTTCCGTAGCAGCAAATATAATAAACTTATTATGTCAATTTATACACCTGGTGAATGGAGCCTAAACTCTCCCGATATTTTGCCTTGTACTTTTATGTATGAATATTAATTTTAGTAAAAAGTACCTACATTATAAAGATTTTATATCATCGCGGATTTTTAAAGGTGTACAATACTGTAGTATATTTTTTGATCTATCTTATAAGGTTCAGCCATCGTTTTCAGTGTAAGCACAATAACTTAACCAAAATTACAGTTAAATCAACCTATCTCAAAAACTATAAGAGATACTTTGATCAAACCAAAAATCGTTGAAAGAGTTAATTAGCATGCATCACCTCTATTTTTTTTAGAATTTTATACCCCGTAGTTATAAAAATAGAGGGGGGGGGACATACTTTTTACGACTTTGAGAGCTGATATCTCAAAAACCGTTCACTTTAAGAAAAATGTTTTCTAAAAAACTTTATATCATTTTAAAAGACCTTTCCATTGATACCCCACACGGGTATGTACATCGAAAAAAAAAATTTCATCCCTCAGTTACATGTATGGGGGGCCCCACCCCCAATTCTTTTTTTTACTATTTAGTGTCATATTTTTGTAGCGGTTCATACAACACATATTCCCATCAAATTTCATCACTGTAGTACTTATAGTTTCCGAGTAAATCGGCTGTGACAGACGGACAGACGGACAGACGGACAGACGGACATGACGAAACTATAAGGGTTCCGTTTTTGCCATTTTGGCTACGGAACCCTAAAAAAGTAATTTTGCATGTCGGTTTAACTGTCTGTTCGCGATAAACTCAAAAATTTATAAATGGAGTTTTTGAATGGTTTTATGTTTAGGGGAATAATTGTAAGTAATGTGTGTTATTACTTACAATTATTCCCCTAAACTAGACTTATTAGTAATGTATAGTACGCGTCATTTATGTTTAGCGATTGACGAGAATAGCTGCGCATCGGTAGAATCGCGCTCGTAATTTACGTATTGGTGCGAGAAGGACAACACGACTGGGACCACCAATCAACGCTCGCGCACCCGACGATCACGCGCCCCGCGCGTCGCGCCGTTACCTCGATACCTTATTTTTGACTTCTGCGCAGGTTTCGTTCAGCGCTAAAGTTTCGTGACGTGTACTATACCCATAGGTTGACGGTTACGGCGCGATTTTAAAGACGTTTCACGTCAAAAAAATGTGTATAAGGTAAAATAGGTAACTAAGTCGCGTCGGGCAAGCTACATAGTTCATTAAACGAACAAGTTATAAATCTTTCTAGAATATGAACGTGTTGATTGAAAACCGGTATCAGCTTGGTGACATTTTTATTTGTTCAGACATTTCCTACGTACCTTCTGTCAAAATGACAAAGCAGTTTTGATTATTATTAATTAAAACATACGCACATTCAAATTCTTGTTGTGGTTAGTTACCAAAAATAACTTCAATGTCGATTTAGTATTTTGTTTATAAACACAATATATTCAGAACAAACTAAATGCAAGTGTATTGCTTAGTTGTCGAAATTAAATATTACTAGCTTCATGTATGTATTAAATGTGATAAAAATTGGCAAAGACATTAATTAATGGTCATTAATATTCGTGTTTAACGTTGTTTATATATTAAAAACATGCTTTTACGCACTCTGCTACTTTCTTTAAAAATGTTTGAACATATTGACAAAATAGTAGGTTAGTAATTAATTTCATGTTCAAAATATGCACATATGTATGTATAGTTTTACGTAACACATACACAACCCACCTTCACATCATCCAAAAAAGGCACAACACTAGATCGTCACTAAACATAAAACACGTTAACAGCACTATTCCTCACACAACACTGGTTCCAGAGTTAAAATTAAAAATAACGGACCGGCGAGCGTTCGAGAACCGAGAGGAGCGCTAGTGACGTTCCGGGATATCGATAGCCAGTGCACTTTGACAGCTAGTGTTGTGCATATACTAGTGATGTGAACTATAAAATCGGTTTTTTTAACACAAGTGTTGTGCATATACTAGCACTGCTAACAAGATATCGATTTATTTTTATAACACAAATCGTGAAATTCAAAACTAATAAAAATTTTTATTAAAGGTTTAAAGAATTATTAGGTGCTATAACATAATTTAAAAAATAAATGTGATTTAATATTTAAATGTTGTTATAAATCATTAATGTGCCAAGAGCTATTTTTATTGGCATTTGACATGCGCAGAATTCCTATTACAAGTTCTTATGAACTCGAGACGACCTTCGTTCGTGCGTCTGTTTGATGATAGTTATACTGACCAAATGTAGTATACAAGAAAGTATACTACCTTTTTTTTATTGTATAACTACCACTATTACTATAACCTTAGTATTTAATTTCACAGCCAAAATACAAACCTATTCATTATATGTTATTTCATGGATATTTTAATAATGATTAATTAGTAACTTTTTTCTTGAGTACTACATTTAGTACTAGTAGTACTTATACTAATATTATTTAATTTGAAAGTAATTCTGTCTCTATCTATCACAGTCTCTAAATGGTTCAGATACTGAACCTAATTTGATGAAGTTTAGTCTAAATGAAGTTTATATATAGTGATGAGAAACGATTTATGAATGTATGGATTTTCATTGACATCATTATGCAACAAATTTTACTCTAAACGTAGGAAATCGTAATTTATTTCGTAAAATAAAAGATTTAATACTTAATTCAAAACAATATTGTAATTTTATGGACCTCGTGACTCGTGACTAAGAACGCGTTTTTCGAGTCTCCGATAATATTTCCCACATAAATCTAGTTTGGAATTTTATGTTCGACTAGCTGTTGCTCGCGACTTCGTCCCCGTCGGATCTATTTCTATTATTATGTTATAGTAAGTCATTCTTAGTAGATAGACATATACTGTCGCGGACTTTTTTTAGATCATTTAAAGAGGAATAATTCTTTCGTACATATTATTTTTGTATCTTGAACCGTTTTCGCAGCGCACGCAAAGGAAGCCCTCTGATGTGATCTGAATGAATAATTTTCCCCGTTTTTTTCATATTTTCCATTATATCTTCGCTCCTATTAGTCGCAGCGTGATGTTATGTAGCCTAAAGCCTTCCTCGATAAATGGTCAATTCAATAAAAAAATATTTTTTCAATTCGAATCAGTAGATCCTGAGATTAGCGCGTTTAAACAAACAAACAAACTCTTCAGCTTTATATATTAGTATAGATAATGTATTCGGTAAAATGGCAAAAAGCGAATAAAATGGCATATGATACTAACAGTAATATTAGTAATTAATCAGTGTGGACAACCGTAAATAACTGTCGTTATAGGGGAATAATTGAAATGAATATTTTTTTAATTATAAAAGGTTTTTACTTTTAAATTATGAGTTTGTGGCTCACGTGTTTTATGTTAGGTAAATTTATTTTCACATGTTTCGAGTTATGCGTTTCAATTTTGAATTCTTTGTTTAAGTCTGTTTGTTAATAATATTTTATATGCGAAAGTTTGTTATTCCTTCACAAGAAAACGAAAAAAAAAACTATGAATCTAAAATCGAGAAAAGTGACTACTATTATTACTATAATTTATATATTTAACCAACATTTCTCAATTAAGATGTCACTGTGTATGATAGACCCCAATCTTGAGCTACTTAACACTTAAATAACTTATAAAATAACGAAAGTATCGATATTTGAGGCTCATCACTAGCGGAACAGCTTGCATAAGATACTTTCTCTTAGTCCGACCAATGCTCGTCAAATAAAAACGCATAAATCGGTTTAAATACAAACATTTTAATTATATTCATATATCTTAATATTGCTATTATTCTTTTAGTCTAAGCCTTAAATAGGTATATCTGATACTTTTTTTTTATAGCAGGATTAACAAAATTAATAATTTTTAAAAATTTTTAATTATTGTTAGTTTGTTGGTGTGGCCTGATCTCTGTAACTACGGTATAGACTATAAAAATGATTTATATTTGCAACATGCATAGCACGTGATAGAATCTTTTTAAAATAACCCTAAACAACGATATATTACTTAATAGATATGTATGTTATACACCAATAAATTAAACGAAAAAAGTGTTTCGCTCAGCAGCGGCAGCACACATACGTACGTATACAAGTCAAAACAAGGCTTATAACATTTCTATTCAAATTGACCCTAATTTAGCTAGACAAGTCGAATACATTTTATATTTATTTATTTATTTATTTATTTATGTAGGTAGAAAAGACACTACTTCATCACATAGGATACTTTATATCCCGGTACTGTCCCGGGATCGAAACCTACGGGCGTAAAACCGCGGTATGCCGCTAGTATAAATGTGAATTGGCAAGTCCGTCCGTAGCAACACGGCTGGTTGGAGGTCGTCTGTACATACCCGATGTGGTCAAACTAGATGTAACCAGACCAGCTGATAATTTATATATAGGGTGTTAAGAAACGAAACTAAACGAAAAGAAATTCTCTGCCTAGTGCCTATGGTATGGTATAGTATGGTATGGTAACACGGGCTGATATCCTCAGCTCCACGTCAAGGCGTTTTTGCGTAAGGGTGGACATCTTATTACCAGCTACCGGTTTAGGTATCTTTCGCAGGAGACCGACTGGGTGAGTACCCCCACAGTGCCAGACATTCAACCTCCTGAACAGTGGTGTGTAAATTCATTGTGCAGTCTGAATGGCACTGTAGCCAGCGAGATTACTGGGCTAATGAGTCTTAATATTTTATGACTCAAAGTGGGGAGCGTCAATGTAGTGCACCCCTGCCCGGAGCAAAGTTCTGGGTAGCACTACATTGATTGATTGGCTGGCGTTTGTCTTACCACCAGGAGGGCGTCCAGCTCGTCTCGCCACTTCATAGAATAAAATAAAAAAACAGCTTATTCAAGCTGCTAGTGATCTCCCGGAGCGTACCTGTAGCGTCCTTGAAGAACTTAGCCCTGTATAATGCAGTTGCTAATTAAATATAAATATTTTCTGCCTAAAATAAATTATGAATAAAATAAATTCGAAAATCTATATGTGAAAATAACAGTGTCATAGTTTTAAAGATTATGTTTGTTGTGATAAATTGACCCATATTCAAGGAAAGTCTCAAATGCTGGCAACATAGGTTCGTTATCAGCTGATTACTCAGAGAGAATCAAGTCTCTCTTGCACTTGAAAGTCTGGCGGTGTGGTCATGTAAGTATTGCAATTTTACTTATTTTCTTATTTAATGAAGTTTGTAAATATTATTTTTAGTATATTAACAGATTCCCGTATTGGAAACTAGTTTCTTAACACTCTGTACATATTTAAATATTTGCGCATACCGTCCGTGGGTTTATTGCGACTATAGGTTATGAGTTGGTATTACATATAAATATAGTATGTTTTGGTTGGATTCGTACTACGTATATTACAAATCATTTTATTAATTAAAAATAATATGTACATAAAAATGAAGTGACCCTTTTTATGTATGTATATTGTAATAGTTGTTGTTGGTATGTATATTAATTCTTCTCTTTGGAATCTTTCCACTAAGCGTTTTACAAGCGTTTGTTTTGAAAGTCGCGTTAAGAAGCGTCAACGTTGTTTTTCATTAACAGATGCAATATCGCTATCTCGTCCACGCATACAGGGATAGAGCGAGACAGTGCGATGGTGCGTATTGCCAAAAATAAAGGGCATTGACCTTGCATTGGCGCTCACGCTTGACCATTGGAGACACGCCAATGCTCGTTAAATGCTAAATAGAATAGGGAAATAAGATCAGTCCTTTGAAAAAGCCAAACAATAGAAAAAACGGTTTTCTCTTTTATTATCTGTTTAATTGTTTAATAATTAAGTGTCTTTGTCTAAAACTCTGGGATAAATGTCTCTTTCTTTCTTTCTAATATATGTTTTTATTCTTAAATAAATATAGCACTAATAATTAATATTTAACACGCTTACCAAATTAAACCGGTCAAGGCGAGTCGGATTTGCTCAGCGAGGATTCCGTTAAAGTTATTATTAAATTTGCAAAGTTAAATTAAACCTTTCTGTGATACCGCATTTACTATATTACTGTGATGTGAGAAAATACGTAGCAATGAATTTTTGCTAAGTAAAATATAAAATATATGTTTTTTTAATTAATATGTTTTAGATAAAAGAGGGGGTTGTGGGTCTCTTAAGGTATCCTATTTGTCCAGGTACACTGCATGAGGAAGCTGATTCCAATTTTCCAATAAAGACTGTTTATTTTATTTTTACCCGAGGCCTAACGGACCTCTTATTGGAATGGACCATGCATTCAATGGAAATTTGTGAGAGAGGAAAATAAAGGGAAGGATAAAGGAGAGGGGAAACAAAGTCGCTTTCTAAGACTCTATATCCCTATGTATGTTTAAATCTTTAAAACTATGCATTACCGATACTCATTTTCAACTATATATAATACGCAATAAAGAAGGGCCTACACGAATGATTTGACGTAAGAAATAATTAATATGAATTTGGTCGCAATTGGCTGACGCAATTCGCAATTAGGTCAAGTACACACACACATAAACACGCACGCGCTATGATTGATGCGTGGTGTGTCCATGGCTTTATCGTTGACATATTGTATGTTAATTTCCTCTCACTTGACATAGCAGAAATAGTACTAGACTGATTAATATACATTATATAGTTAACTATAGACCTTATGGTCTGTTTGTCTGTATGTACGCAGTTTAAGTTCTGCACCCACTGAACTGATTTTGAAAATAATTTAAATACATAAATCAACATTATTTGAGTTTTATCGTAACGATAATTATTAAAAAAACTTAAATTTCTAAATCTATCACTAATTTATTGACATACTAGCGACTCGTCCCGGCTTCGCTCGCATATTATGCATAGTATGTTATGTATGTAAACCTTCGTCTTGAATCACTCTAAACCGCATGGAAATCGGTTGAGTATTTTCAAAGGTTTAAGCATACTTAGAGATATAAGGACAGACAAAGCACCTTTGTTATATACCTATGTGTAATTATAACAAAACAACTTTACTAACTAACCTTTTTAATAATAAAAACATGCCTAATGCAAATCAACATTAAGACTCCAGAAAAGAAGTTCATTACAAATGTATATTTCCGAGGACCGAACCTACTCTTAGAGCTGAAGGCAGTAATCACTGCACCGAGAGGTAGTTAAAACCCTACGACAATAACATTGGTGTCTAGCATTTTTGGATCCTTAAAATAGCATTGACCTCATTACATACACACATAAATTTTGAATACTAATTAGAAATAAAACGAAATTAGCTTAGTCATTGTAAACGTACGCATAGACAAACTAATAATTATGAAGGTAGATCTACATTTATTTAGTAACTAGCTGTGCCAGCGACTTCGCCCGCGTAGAAAAGTGACTTTGGGCAGCATTTTTGAAAATGTCTAACCCGCGCCAACAAACGTTCAGCAAGTTCAACGTGATTCTTTAAATTGCCATAACTTTTTTATTTATCAACCAATTGACATGAATTAAACACTAAATGTTAAGTGAAGCTTACCACAATATATCATTGAAAACCCCATCTAGATAGGATAAGCCGTCTCTGAGATTAGCGTGCACAAACAAACAGACAAACAGACAAAAATTCCAAAAATCATTGTTTTGGGTTCTATTGCGTTAATAAAGGTCTCCTGTAATATTTTTTCTCATGTATCTTCCATGTACAGACGGCGACTCGTTACGTTTTTATTATATGTATAGATAATAAGCTAAATTTATTCAGTAGTTTTTGTGTGAGCGTAACAAACATAGTAACGAATAAACTCAAAAAGTACTGGACCGATTTTCATAATTCTTTTTTCAATAGAAAGCTACATTATCACTGAGTAATATAGGCACTAGGCACTGCTAGTTATAAATTATAATGTAAGTAATGATTGTATTAAAGAAAAAAGTAAAAAGTTAAATTTTCAAATGTTTTAGCAATACTATGGAACGAAAACTCGTGAGATGTTAAAATCCTCAATTTAAATATAAAAAGATAAAAATAAAATCGAGATTTCTTTTTTTAGTACTTCATATAAAATCCCCAATAAAAGACAAGAAATAGTCAGGATTTTTAAATACTTCATCGACGCGGTGTTAACGTAGTCATAATTGTCTCGTATATGATAAATTTTCATCTGCCAACCCTAGTTTAAAATGTCATTAAAAATCTATTCTTTGAACTACTCTATAATATATATTTCTATACATAAAAATTAAAATAACTATAAACAAAACGAAACAATAAAACCCGCATAGTACGTATACATACCCGTATATAGATACATGAAGTATTGTAAAATACCTCTTGAATCACACAAGCTATTTTTGTTCTCTTTAACAAAGAATGACTTCTTCCGTAAACATTATGTTCAGTTGACTGCCACAGCTAACATATTTTAATACATTTATGAGAAACCTCTTCCTTTTTTTGAAAATTCAAAATAATTTTAAAGCTAATTGAAAAGAGAACAAAATAAACATTAAGTTTTTGAATACAGGATCAAACAAAACAATTGTGTTAAAATATTTTTACTGTTGTTTGTAAATTATGCTTTTGTATGGACAGCTTTATCTACCTTCATAAAAATATCATTACATATAATAATATAAATAAAAAGCAAAGTCGCTTTTGTCAGTCCGTCCTTTAATATGATAAATCTTTAAAGCTACGCAACTGATTTTCATTCGTTTTTTTGTTCAGATATAATATGCGGGTAAAACTGCCAGGTATCGATATTTTTTAATCCTAGAAGTTTTGTTGACTTAAATTACAATGAAACCTATTTTGTACTTAATTATTAATTAATTATTTCCAATTTTAAATGTAACTTAAAATTTATTATTAATTTTAGTTTTATTCCGGTTACACGTGTTTTTGCTAATGTTTATTACAAGGCGTTAAAATGCGTGATGCCCTAATATCTATACCGATATTATAAATACAAAATTCTGATTGTTTATTCGTATATACTGATTAGGCTCCGAAGTTACAGGACCTATTTTGTAATTACAATTTAATAAAGTGAAATTTAACAGGATTGCCAGGTGCCAGTTCCTGAATTTTATTTTCAACATCATTAATTATCATCTCTTCTTAAAATTAATATTATTTTCTTCTTGTCTTCTTTGAGAGGTTAGCATTATTATGGCTATTTTTACTTTTAGAAACAGCTTTTGTAAACAATAATTTGATACTATAATTTTAATTGCCGGCAAGATATCGCTTTATAGCGATAAGGCCGCCTATTCATGTTTTTGAATTTCCGCTTGTTATACTGTTTTATTGATAAAGTGTTTTATTTTTATTAATTTTTTATTTTTCAACACCATTTTCAAAAAATCTTTAAGCCATGGCATCCTTCTGCGGCGAGGTGTTCTTTTTGAATTAAAAGAGTACTTATTTTCTTAGTTACGTATGGCAACACCAAAATATTCCAAGGTTCAAAATACAAAGGTCAAGCAAAGCAATTCAAGGGAGGATCCAGCTTTGGCATCATCGAGGAGGGTATTACATAATCGTCAAGTCAAGAACTGAAACTACAAGTAAATGTTGGTATTTTATTTATGGAAAAAATATACAAATAAAACAATTATGCTGAACTAGTGGTCCAACTAAGTCCTTGAACCAGCTCATTCCTGGGGGTCATAAGTCCCCTTATACAAGCAATAAAAACTCATAAAAAATATAAATTAATTTAAAAACATTTTGTTTACGATTTCTAGCAAACTATTTGTTTGTGAGTTACCTACTATTATCAAAGAGTTCAGTATTCTTGCAAGGACGTTGAAAGTCGATCTATTGTGAGGAAAATGTAAAGAATTTATATCGATAAAAAATAGGTTGATAATGTAATATATTGAACTCAAAATGTTACATTTTTTATTACTTTTGTTAATTAAATAGGGTCATAAAATTTAACTGTTGTTTAGTTTTAATTTTTTTTATAATATGAAGAAGGGAGACGAGCTGGACGCACTCCTGATGGTAAGAGTAACGCCAGCCCATAGCCAATGCAATACTGCTCGGAACTTTGCTATAAAGACCAACTCCGGGCAGGGGTGCACTACACCGACGCTCCCCACTTTGAGTCATCAGATATCTCATTAGCCCAGTAATTTCGCTGGCTACAGTGCCCTTCAGACCGGAACACAGTGACATTTGCATATCACTGCTCAGGCGGTAGAATGTCTGGCACTGTGGGGGTACCCACCCAGTCGGTCTCCTGCGAAAGAGACCTACCCCGGTAGAATCTACCCCCGGTAATATACCCCGGGTAATATATTTTTATAGTGTCAGCGTTTTTTCATTGGTTTTGTATATCGTTCTTTCTCTTATTAATAAATTCTAAATCCAGATATTACAATTAGTAATCCTTACTAATATTGTAAATGCGAAAGAAACTCTGTCTGTCTGTCTTTCCATCACGCTAAAACTACTGAAACGATTAGAACTAAATTTGGTACAAAGATAGGCTAAATCCCAGGCAAGGGCTACTTTTTTTTCAATCAATCTCCTGAAGGTTGCGCGAGGGATTGAAACTTTTTATAATTTGACGCTTTCACGGCCAAACCGCTGAACCGAATGCAATGAAATTTAGTACACAGATGGTCTAGAGCCTGAGATAAAACATAGGCTACTTTTTAACTGGAAAAAAGGCTCATAAGTAGGGAAGGGGGGCTCAAAGTTTATATGAAAGTCCTCGCGGACGGAGTCGCGGACAATAGCTAGTATTATATAGATATAACTCTTCCGAATTATATTACTATGATATATATAAACGCAAAATTGAACGCAAAATTATTTTAATGCATCAAGAATACTCACTGTATTCTTTTTTCTGTATTTTACTTTATAAATTAAAATAACCATAATTGATTATTTTTTTTTTATATTTTAATAAAAATGTTATTCGTCTTTATAAAGAGGATAAATTAAATTTCGGTGATTTAAAATTTATTATACACAGCCTATCCTCAAAACCTAGACAATTAAATACATAACTGTTGTTCTTATTGTCTAAAAATTCTATTCAATTCACTCACGATTTTTTTAAAACAAAATTGACAAGTTAATATTTCATGTATACTTTCTATCATAACTTTAATTCATTTTATTTAGAAAAAGCGTGTTAGTGACGCTTTTTTCCGAATACTCTATTAAAACTTAAGTATGTATTGCATATATGCATTACATTTAAGCAAAGTAATTGGACTATAATCCAATTCCTTTGATGAATTTCAATTTACTTTGCAATATTAGACCATTACTAATGTTCTTCTTCTCTTCACAAACAAATCCACAGTAATTTATTTCGAAACATCTACGAGTATGTACAAGTTTATCTTCGACGAAAACCAGGTATAGATGTCATCAGCATCCAAAAAACTTTAAGCTAGATACCAGTATAATAAATTAATGAGCAAATTGCATCATAATCCCACTTATAACGAAAAACGAAAACATTGAATTATCGTTAATCTGACGAAATTAATTATTTTTGCAAGTTAGATAATAATGAGCCCCCAACAGTCCGTATTGCGTAATATTCCATACTAGAGCCCCGTCCCGGCTTCGCACGGGCAGACTATAGTATTACGATAGTCTATAGTATTATTATAAAGAAGCAAAGTTTGTGTGTTTGTTAAATTGTAAGGGGTAATCTCGGGATGTACTGAACCGATTTTAAAAATTCTTTCACCATTAGAAAAGCACTGCTGCAAGCTTGCTGAGTGTCATAGGCTATATAAAAAAAGGATTGTTAACATTATGCCCAACAAAGTGGGCACGGGTCTGATAGTTCTAAATTTATAGCCAATGTTACTCATTAATAATGTAGCTTTTTAATAAAGAGAATTATTAAAATCGGTCCAGTTTATTTTGAGTTCATGCTTTACATACAAAAATACAAATCTTGCCTCTGTCTAATATTACATTCAGTGTAGTTTTTTATCTCAAGTTAATTACTATAATACACTTAACCAATTTCCAAGAAAGGTTAATAATTGATTTTTATTTAAATAATCAAGTGTAGTATTGTTATACTTGTATATAATTATGATATACAACTCGCTTTAGTATATATTTTTAGGCGAAAAGTGATTAATAAAATGAACACCCAATTAAACTGGTTTACAGGAGCCTGTATAAGAATAACATATAAAAAAGTAACTAGATTTAAAAAAAAAGTCATTAAGACTTTATTTCTACTCCATATTGTCATTTAGTACAAATAAAATCTTTGGTTATTTCTTTGATTGACACTGATTACTGAAATTTAATAACTTGTTAAAAACTCATTTAATATACCAACTTAATTATAGGTAAATGAAAATTATTTGAATTATATGCCATTGGTAGGCTTATCTATACTAATATATAAAGCTGAAGAGTTTGTTTGTTCGAACGCGCTAATCTCAGGATCTACTGGTTCGAATTGAAAAAATCTTTTTTTATTGAATAGACAATTTATCCAGGAAGGCTACATAACATCACGCTGCGACTAATAGGAGCGAAGATATAATGGAAAATATGAAAAAAACGGGGAAAATGATTCATCTTTGAGGGCTTCCTTTGCGTGCGCTGCGAAAACGGTTCAAGATACAAAAATAATATGTATGAAAGAATTATTGCTCTTTAAATGATCTAAAAAAAGTCCGCGACAGTATATGTCTATCTTCTAAGATTGACTCACTATAACATAATAATAGAAATAGATCCGACGGGGACGAAGTCGCGAGCAACAGCTAGTGTATTATATAATAGATATGTTTTTGAACCAAATTAGACTTAAATATATATAAAATTATATATTCACACACAAATTTAAATTCAAATCCATTGATTCATCATTTAATTAAAGAAAGAAAGTTCCAAAATTCTTTGAAAATTTAAATATTTTAATCTTTATAATGCATTAACTGTGTCCCGCGGTTTACTCACGTAGTTCCCATTCCCGGAGCAATACCGGGATGTAAGGCTATCCTATCTTATAAGTTGGATCAAACTGAACACGGTGTGCAAAATTAATTTAAAATCGGTTCAGTAGTTTAGGACTCAATCGCGGACAAACAACGTGACACGTAATTTTTATATTACGTATATTTAGATGTAGACTAAGTGTAGAAAAAACAATTGAAGTGTAAACACTGAAATATATCTTCGAAAATGCGGAAACATATCATATATACATTGTTAAAATAACATCGCGTTGTAAGAGTCTATTTTTAAATCTATGTTTGTTGAACACCTTAGTTCCTTATCATGTAAAACACATAACATTACCCGGCAATATATTTTTTGTGTTTCAAAACATCACTGGCTGAACGCGTGATGCGCTTATGAAATTTTATCGAATTTTTATTAAAGTTTGTATTAATTAAATTAAAACGTTTGGCGGAGGCGTGTTATGCTTTATCTCGGATATATGACAACCTTACACCCTTATATATATTAGGCATAAATACTCAAAAGCTATTGGCCACGCATTATCATAAAAACTTACTCATTGGTCGCTTACATTTGGGAATAGTCAAGCAATTCTTGCATTAGGTCATTGCTAAATCGGATAATATTTCCGTAATTATCAAGAACCTTGTTAATAATCGCGAATTTAATAATAATGGGTGTTATATAACAGTGATTCAAGGATATGTTTTAATTGCGTATAAATGAAAATAGCTTAGATACAGATTTTTTTACGTGAAAATGAGAATTTGGGCTTTTTGTTACATAATATATTACGATGATGAGGAATTATTACTAAGTTCATTTGTTTTCAACCAAAAAAAATGTTTAATATTAAAATGAACATTTTTCCTAATGTCGTTTTTGTCATTTAAATTTAATTTAAAAGGTTTAAATTTCGTATTACCTGAGAATCATATTACAATTTTGTGTATTACTTAATTAGATTTTTGCAAGATACAACTATAAAATATGTTAAATTAAAATCTATTTCGTTTGTACCTACCTCACTTTTTCATAAACTCAATAAAAGATGCGACGGCGCAGAAAACGAGATGTAATAAGAATGAAAAAAAAGCTATCTCTATGAAATGTTAGTATGATGATTGTCTTACGAATATTGTTCGTATATATTTTTACAATTGTATTACCGTTAAACTTTTAGGCCTTTTGACACAGCATTTTACAGAATAATACGATACTAATTTACAAAGTAATAATATTTTTAATTAAAGTTGTTAAATATGAACGTCGGATGCCCATTAAACTCTATGATAGTACTATGAATCGATTATATTTTCAAAAGTAAGTGGCGTTGGATGCGTGTCTTAGTCAATGGAGAAACCTTGTGGTGAACTTGTGTTCAAGAAACCTAAAGAGAGGACGTGAAGGACAATACGGAAGATGTAGGTGAACTGAAACTACAGTTTTTTATTTTTTCTCAAATCGATCAATTAATGTAGGGGAAATACGGACAAAATGACATATACGGACAAAATGACATAGTTGCCTTATTTCAAAATTGGCGGGCTCTAGCAACGTTCCCGTTGCTATAACACGTGACGGCAGCCATATTTGCAATCCTGTCAAACATTGAGCGCCATCGGCACAGTCGCGTCAAAGTAACGAGTTCGAACGTGTTTTGTGCCTGCAAAAGTTTATTTTACACATGGTTTTCTCCTGTATTTTGGTGAGTTATTTGTTGTTTCTTGTAGTTATTTCTATTAAAATCGATAAACTATGATATTTTCCAGTGATTTTAATTGTCCTAATTGCGATTAATAGTTGTTTGAATTAGTTAAGATTTTTTATTGGGTTTTGTTTACATTTGGACAAAATGACATACATATCCAATGGACAAAATGACATAGTATGTCATTTTGTCCATAAAGTTTCTGTTGACTAATATTTATAATTTTTTTAGGTGATATGCCGCGAAACTACGAAAGAAAAACTAATCGGCAGTCTTGGAGCCAAGAATCCATGAGCAAGGCTAATTTCATATTATATATAGTTGAGTAATTTTTGATGATAATGAAAAAAATATTCCTGCTCCTATAAAAGCTCCAACTTTAGAAAAAATATTAAGAGCATCAAGGCAGCGTATAACTGCTCTGATAGAAGAAGATAGCTCAGAAAGTGAAGATTTCCCTGGCGAAATAGAAGGCGATGATAGCGATGCCGCTTGCATTTATTGCAATGATCTCTTTTCGCGTTCAAAGCCCGGTGAAGTTTGGTTACGATGTATAATTTGTTATCTTTGGGCTCACGCTTCATGTGCTGATCGCCCAAAGAAGACAAAAAATTATATGTGTGAATTGTGTTCTTAAAATTTAAGTATGTCATTATGTCCTTACCATATATGTCATTTTGTCCGTACTATACGGACAAAATGGTTTTTTAGATTGGTTAAATTTTTTTTAAGTAAATATTTTATTGTAGTTCCAACTTAGTTAAAAGACTGTGTCAATGATACTCAATGAACCAAAGATGAGAAAAAAAATATAAGGCTGATTCTAATTACGTTAAATAAAGAAATATGATTAAAAAACAAAACACCCTGTCATTTTGTCCGTACTTCCCCTAGTCATTAATTGCTGTACGTCTGAATCTTAGGTCTTAAATACTGATGTTCTTCAGGGGTCGGTTCTCTCTGCAAATCTCTATTTCTTGTTCATGTCAACGATCTGTTACAACCTCTATGGGTATGCTGATGACAGTACACTCGTAGATAGGGATATATCTAATGCTCAAAGTAGTGGTCTAGAAATAAATATAATAATTTATAATATTGAAAATAATAAAAATACTAATAAAAAAATAAAATAAAATATTCAATTAATTGGTATTATTTGAGGCATAAAAGAATATTACTAAGTAATAATTTAAATTTGACATATTTATGTTATAAATTAACTAATTCTTTACCATTAGAAGAAAGTGCTAATTTACTATAAAGTGGTTTAAGAGACAAATACTTGCTTTCAGTCATCTAATGAATAATTATTAATTCAATGAATAAATTTTTTTAAGAAAATTCTTTCAATTCCGATAGAGGCCATGTCAACCTGTTCAGGTTGTAACATTAGGAATGTCATGGTCGAGAGCAGCGGAGTCCGAAATAAATAAAATTAATTAAAAAAAAATAGTTGGTAGGGCTATTATTATTATTCACTTCGCTTACCATTCACTTCACTTGATTTCAGGTCCGGTGGCCCAGGACAGACCAGGATGGCGACGCACTATGAGCGCCCTAAGCCCCAGCTAGGGTATAGGATCATAGATCAAGTAACACATGTCAATACATTCTACCAAGTATAGCGTTTAACATTAGACCTGCTAAGTTGCCTACCACAGCATTATGAATCTCTTCTTGATTAAGTTACAAAATGTTGTTTCAACTTACGTTTTATGTTGTTATAAAATTTCAGGTGATTGCAAATGTTTCATTTCAATAATTAAAAAAAATTTCTCTGTTGTAATATTGAAATAACCCGTTTTATTTAGACGATTATGATTCATAAAACTAGTCTACAGCATTTTTGCGCATCGGTTACACATCATTTATTTTTATTTCTTAAAATATATCTAGAAACTAGCTGACCCGTGCCCATTTCGTTGGTCATAATGTTAATTATCTTATTCGGTTTTTTATATAGCCTATAACACTCAGCAATAATGTGGCATTATATTTGTTGAATGATTTTTTAAAATTTTAAATATTCAATCGAGATTACCCCTTACAATTTAACAAACACGCAAACTTTACTTCTTTATAATATTAGTACAGATAAGAACAAGGTATAAGCTTGACAAACAAACAAATAGACCCTGGATTATAGGTAGATTGGGTTGTGTCGTTTAATTACTGAATTCCTATTGCCACCTTCAGGCTTCATCATCAGATCAGCACCATGTCATAATAATTTTGCATTGTCATACGATTTACGCATGCATGCAAAATTTCAACTCGATCGGTAACCGGGAAGTGGGTCAAATTTTACTTGCAATACTGGATTGCAAACAAACAAACAGACCCCGGACAGGTGAAACTTAATAAAAGCTTGTAAATAAGAACAAAAACAAAAATTGTTCTTAATTTGCTCCTATAAAAAATGGCTTAAATATTCCATGTAAGTAAATGGCAACATACAATAAATTGACAGAATTATTAACAAACAGATTTATTAAAAGATACCGAACGTCTTTTTAAGTTTTTTTTGAAGTAGATATTTTAAAGGAGTAATAAAATGTTTAAAAATGAACAAATTTACCTTTCCTGGCCTGTTCAACAAGGAGAGTGATATATCTCAAATTCCATCATATCTTGATGGAAGCGTTGCCCTTGTTCTTCCGAATTTGCTCCCTTATAAATGTCCCTCATGTCTTACAATTGATCCAATTCGGAATGTACCATTCAAAGATGCGTATCATTAAACACATTCCGATGATGGCAAAATTCATAATCATCTCAATGATCAAATCCTCATCATTTTAAGCTCTACTGTTGCTAATAAAATGAAAACTGTTCATGGTTTTTTTCTCGTTTTAGTAACTCTAGGACAATATCACTATTATTTAAATATTTAAAATATACCAGCTTTGATTTTCTCCTTTAAAAGCTTATGAAAAAAATCTTCAAATTTTAAAACTCATGATTTAGAGACTTTTCAAAATGTTGTTGTACCCATTGTGTACTAGAACAGCTTTTAGACTTTTTGTTAAACTGTCAATAAATAAATAAACACTTCTAAACGCACTCAAATATCTCTTTTAACATTGATTTAGGGCAAACTTCGGTATCCATTGGTCGCGAAATGAAAAATTTTCATAAAATCATTCTAATTTCTCAAAAAGCAAATATTTTCGATTTAGAATGACATCATTTTTAAAATATCTTCGTAATAATAATTGTACAATGAAAACCTATGAGCATAAAATATATTATTTGTCGACCGGTGATAATATATATGGTACATAGTACATACAGAATTTTTGCAAATTTTTGTCTAAATGTTTGTTATGGTTAATCAGTCGATGATGATCGATGACGGATATTTTATGGCGAATAGCTGATGCAATAGGGAGTAACTTGGGTTAGTTTTATTTTTAAACTTTAAAGTAACGTAGCAATTGATAATACCTTATCAGTTAAAACGATAATTATTATTTTAGTTTTCAAATGTAATGGTGTTTTATCAAATCGAGTCGAGTCGATATGTCCAATAACCATTACAATACATTTTTTATGGCAAAAACGTTCGCGAAATATTTTTATCTTTCGGTATAAAAATGTGTTGATATATTATTACATATACACTAAGATATTTTTTATGGTTTGTTATCAAGTGTAAATTCTATCGTAAAAATATACCAGAAATAACTAACTTCATCAGGGAAACTTATTACAAACATAAGACTATCGTCACTACATAGTATAAAACAAACATTTTTAGTAGATAGACTGATTTAAGAGGAAGGCATATTATGTGTTAAAACATACTTAATATATGCGAGGGAAGCCGGGCTTGGTCTACTATTACTACTACTACTATTTTCATACAACAAATACAATAATCCAAATTTAAGATATATTTTCCTCCATGCTTTTAAAAGAAATCACTGAAAGAGTTCACAGAAAGCATCAATCTATACTTATAATAAAGATATAGTTCCAAAATAACTATCAGGGGGTGATTAGGGTTCGATACTGATGCCAAAAATGCAATTAGTAAAATTTTTGTCTGTCTATCTGTCTATCTGTCTGTCTGTCTGTTTGTATAACCAGAATAGAAACAAAAACGACTGGACGGATTTTAACGAAACTTGGTACAATTATTCTTCATATTCCTGAGCAGGTTATAGTATTCTTTTCATTACGCTACAACCAATAGGACCGGAGCAGTGAAGGGAAATGTCGGGAAAACGGGGGAAGTAACTACATTTCCTAAGCTTCCGTCGCGTGTGCTACCTTAATGGTGAATGTTACACATAAATCATGTATGACGGATTATTAGTATTGAGGACGAGAGTGGCGGCTTTCTGGTCACGGCTCCGTAGGTCACGAAACGCTATTTTGACCTCACTTTTGGAATCCATGGACAACCCCCTTTACGCTTTCTGGCTCTCCCTTCATAAAAACCGCAATAATGTGTATATGTATATAAATACATAGACGTTTATATAAAATTTTAAAGTGTGACTGAATGTTATATTATAACTTTTACTATGTACTACTCTTATGGGTTTCTTGTTGCCTAATAAAGAATACTATATTTAATATTATATTATTATGACGGAAATATTCTCCTAAAAATTATCCTCCCGTTCCAATTTCTATTCTAACTCCTATACTGTTACCTCTATAAAGCTGTGGAACTCACTACCTTTAACTGTTAAAAAAGCGCCTTCTCTATCTTCTTTTAAGAAACTTTTATTCAATCACTACTTCAGTATGGCATATGGCTCTGATCTATAATTATGTATGTATATCTTTATGGCATGTATATTATGTATATATGTATAACAGTATAATATATTATATTGTATTTATATTTAGTGCAAAACTATATATTATGTATGTGTATTTATTTATATCTATACCCTACTCAGTGTTCCTACCGTTCCAGTCTTTCTTTACAAATAATTGTGAAGGTTGCCTGGAAGAAATCACTTTTTAGTGATAAGGCCGCCTATTACATTTCTTCTGTTTCTGTACAAATAGTCTCTAAGTTTCTCATTGTAATAAAGGGTAAATAAATAAATAAATAAATAAAAAAACATCCCAGGAGAGCATATGTCTATATTTTATCACAATAACACGTATAACTCCCGACAGCTTAGCAGTTCGAAGCGCTCCGATTATATTTGCTTACTCTTACGTTTATAACACTCTCAGTCATCCCTAATTAAACAAGTAATCATTATTAACCACTCCATATAAAAGAAGCATGGAAATCGGTATAGAAATACCAAAGTAATACATTAAATCCTATAATATTCAACGAGCAATATTTGCATGTATCTAACGATTTCGTTGAAAATTTAAACATAGGTTCTTACATAGGCAAAATATTTATTCTACCTAGGTTCCATCACTGGGAAAATCGTTTTTGCTGTATTTTTTCCGCAAAAAGATTTCCCGCTTAAAATGTCTGTTACAGTATTATTAGCTTATTAGGATCGATTTTAATTACTTTTAGTTAAGAGGGTACATGACATCATAGTGACAGTTATAAAAGCCGTTGAGCGGTAGACGTAACACTCTCTTGTCGGTCGTCGCTCGTACGGATAGGTTCTCGTTGTCATCACGTTGCTTGACGCATATTTAAATTAACGTTTATTTAGTGATTGATTGTTTCCTTAATAGATTCATTTATTGTAATTTAGTTAGCGTCCTTTATGTAATTCGTGATTGATGTTAATTTAGTGAATTATAAGACCTGTATTTGTAATCGTATTTCTTTTTTTATTAAATCGACTTCTGATTCCTAAATGTATAATAAATTTGTTACTGATATGTATGCGTCAATAGACCAGTGGTTGATGCGTTAGACTACGAAGTATGAATCCATATTTTGATTCGCGGTTCAAATCCCGACTCCATATGGTTTTTTTTTTCTTTTCTATTTTTTTATTTTTCATTTTAGAATATATTATTACATTTTTTATTTTGATTTTTGTTACTGAAATAAGATTTTTTTTATCATTCAACATTTAATGTTCAAATCCCAACTCTAAAGATCTCTATTTTTTTCATAGAATTAATTCTTTATTGGAATATAGATACCCGTTCCCGGGGCAATACCGGGATAAAAAGCTTCATATGTTAAAACATATAGTACATATATGTTTTTTTATGAACATACAAAATTTCAACTAAACCGGTCCAGTCGTTTTGCCGTGAAAGAAAGACAAACAGACACACTTTTCTATTTATTATATTTAATATGAATAGGCGACACAAGCCGTAAAAACTGCACTAGCAAAATTTTTACGGCATGTAATTTAATAAGAATGTATTTACATAATTTTCGTTTTTAGACTTCGTAAAAATATGAACAGTCTCGAAATTTCGCGAGCAGCCTAGCTAGGCACCAAGCGCTCAGTGCACCCGCAAATGGGCATTTCTGCGATAAACGTAGGAAACGCGGACGAAGTCGCAGGCAACAGTTAGTTTTTAAATAAAAAAGGTTCATCAATATATAAGCTATAAAGCATTGCAGTTACATTGTCTTGAAAAAAAGCCAACACTTAATTAATTTTTATATCAGAGAAGAATAGGAGGAGGAAATTTGCAAAACGGAAACTATAGCGGATGGGTTGCCGGCCGTTTAAAGTCGATAAATTAATAAGGCAATAGGGAATGCGGTACTTATAACTTAAAACGAAAATGAACCATTTAACTAGGTACAAATTATAAACTAAATATAAAATTAAGATTTAACATTAAATTCTCATAGGAGATATTTATAAAACTTAAATATAATTAAAATGACACACGGTTAGCATCAGCACTTAAGAAAGCCATCATCACAATATCAACCCAAAATATATAATACTAGCGGACCCGTGCCCTCTTCGTTGGGCATAATGTTAATAGTCCGGTCAATTTAGACATTTGAAGTTACATAAAATCCCAACAAGCTGAATTTCAGTGAAATTGTTCAAAACATAATTATAAACAATGTCTAGAAGTTCCCCATCATTCCCCTGTTTTCCAACCTTTGAAAATTTCCGTTATTTTTACAATAAACAGGATCACAACTGAACCGTGGAGTAGTGGACCCGCTAAGTACACTATCCATGGGCGGCGTGGAAACGTGCATATTATGACGATAACAAGTTTTATAACCTTTTGAGTCGTTATATCTCAGAAACGGTGGCTCGTAAGAAAACGGTATTGATACATTTTTTATTGATAAACTTATGATTTACAATTCTTCAATTCGTCAAAGGTACTTTTATGATAAAACTTACCGTTTTGCTGAAAATCGCGAAAATCTCAATTTTTTTACCTTTGACCTTGAATAAAAATTTTTCCTTACAGGGGAATGATGGGGAACTTCTAGACATTGTTTATAACTATGTTTTGAACAAATTCACTGAAATTCAGCTTGTTGGGACTTTATGTAACTTCACTCTCATTTTTGGTCTAAATTGACCGGACTATAATAATCCTTTTTTAATTTTTGTGACTTAGATGTAAAAGTTGAACATATTTTGTCGGTGACTCTTTTGTTTCAAGCTCCACTTTTTTCCATAGATCTCAAAAATATCTCTTTCATAGTTAAGGCAGCTTTCGTAAGAAACGCTTTAATTCGACCGACTACCACGTAAAAGCCTTTTTATTTTTCGTTTTTTTTATATATCCACACATTTTTATAATGACACTCACCAATAATGTGGCTTTATATTAGTAAAATAATTTTTTAAATCGGTTCAGTAGATCCCGAGATTACCATTTACAATTTAACAAACACACAAACGTTACTTCTTAATAATACTAGTATAGATATAATTCATTCTGTAAGTCCGGTTTAAATCTGACGTTTTCAAGTGATACGATCACGAAGTATTAAAGCGGTATTTTCAAGTATTCTTCCAACAATTTTAATAAACAATTATTTATCGAAAGGTGAATGAACGGCGAAAAAGCCAATAGCCAAGAATTGGGGCGTCGCAGTCTATTTAATAAAACTTCATTTAAAATGTGACAAATATATTATAGTTCTGTTTCATAGTAGCTGCCACTGCGGATCCGGGGGGGGCATGGTATGATCCTCCCCTCGGAGCTGGGTCCTGGACTTCGGTGAACCACAAAATTAACATTATGATTTTTTTTATATAATCTTAATATCTCGTGTCACAATGTTTGTCCCCAATGAACTCCTAAACCACTTAACCGATTATAATAAAATTCGCACACCATGTGCAGTTTGATCCAACTTAAAAGATAGGACAGCTTACATCCCGGTATTGCCCCGGGAACGGGAACTACGCGGTTAAAACCTCGGGACACAGCTAGTTTGTTATAAATTAATGTAAAATCCATTTTCATGTTGTACCTATTTTATCTGTAACCTTATATGTACCCTACGTCTCCCCTTTTTCTGTCTAAGAACTATCCTCCTAGATTCAGGAATATTCTAAAAACAATTATGGAAATCGGTTAACCTTTTTTCGAGCTGTGCACTCACCAACACATTTTGCGATTAATTTTTTACATTATAAGATTAGACAAGCGAAGCGCCGTGGTTTACGTGGTCTACTTTACTTAAGCTTAATGTACAATTATAAATGTTTTGTCATACTATGACGATACAAAAGTCTAATTGATTAAAGATAACGGTATTTAACTTACTCAAACTAGCTAATAATTACGATAAATTATACGAAATTATAATTAAAAACAGACTCGTTGTTCCAAAGATTAGAACGATCAAACAAAACCTTCATCTTCTATATATTTGTATAGATGATAATATTGTTGACATAAAGACAGTAATGTAAATCAATTAATGTGTTTTCGAGATATCGTAATACTGTCGCGTTTATTTATCAAAGTTTTTCTTACTAGCAGCCCGCCCCGGCTTCGCACGAGAATAATATTTTTTTATTTGGTTATTTCTGAACGCACGTACATATACTTGATAAGCAATGTCAATAATCTTTAATTACCGCATTTTAAAATGTAATTTTCTAAATGTTTTCGATATGTATTATGATTTTAACGTTTTTTTAACATTTTTACGTTAAGGCGACCTTTTTCATTTTCCAGTTTTGTATATAGCCTATGACACTCAGCAATAATGTGGCTTTCTATTGCTGAAATAATTTTTAAAATCGGTTCAGTAGATCCCGAGATTACCCCCTACAATTTAACAAACACACAAACTTTACTTTATTATATTAGTATAGATTACCAAGTATAGATATAAATAAATTTCATCATCTTTTTAGCTTACTGCCATTTTTAGGGTCATTTCTAATAACGTATATTAAATTCTTGATATAATTTATCTGGCTTAATTAAATTTATTATATTATATAAAAACATATTTTTCAAATAACAAAAGATAAGACCTTAATATTTTATTGCTATAATCGATTTTCTCCGTTATTTTAAACTAGCTGTTGCTCGCGACTTCGTCCCCGTCGGATCTATTTCTATTATTATGTCATAGTGAGTCAATCTTAGAAGATAGACATATACTGTCGCGGACTTTTTTTTAGATCATTTAAATAGGAACAATTCTTTCATACATATTATTCTTGTATCTTGAACCGTTTTCGCAGCGCACGCAAAGGAAGCCCTCAGAGATGAATAATTTTCCCCATTTTTTCCATATTTTCCATTATATCTTCGCTCCTATTAGTCGCAGTGGGATGTTATATAGCCTAAAGCCTTCCTCGATAAGTGGTCAATTCAATAAAAAAAGAATTTTTCAATTCGAACCAGTAGATCCTGAGATTTGCGCGTTCAAACAAACAAACAAACTCTTCAGCTTTATATATTAAGTATAGATTAGTTATGTTATAATTTTTTGCTCACGATGCTTCAAATAATCTTTTACTTTTGAGATGTTTTTTCCAAAAACTTATTTTGTCGTTTTCAGTAGTCCATTTATCGAGGAGGACATATTGTCTATACTAATATTATAAAGGAGTAAAGTTTGTGTGTTTGTTAAATTGTAAGGCGTAATCTCGGGAACTACTGAACTGATTTTAAAAATTCCTTCACCAATAGAAAGCTACATTATTGCTGAGTGTCATAGGGTATATAAAAAAAATAAAAAATAAGAAGGCTTTTACCTGGTAGTCCGTTTTGCAAAGTGAATCGGAGAAAAAGCCGTCGAATTAAACCGTTTCTCATGAACGCTACCTTGACTATGAAATAATTTTTTTTTGAGTTCTAAAGAACTCTAACTATTATATAAGATGTGAGGCTGAAAATGCCTACAAAAAAGTCAACGATTCACATGTCTAATTTTTATAGTAAAGTTACAAAAGTAAAAAGGTTTATTAACCTTCAAGCGGGCGCGCGTAACCCAAAAGACCTCATGGATATATTAGACAAATAAATCACTTATAATATAATATTAATTTATGATTTTATACATAGATATATTAACATTGTATTTTAAGTCTTTTTGGTGAAAACAAGTAATTAAAATTATTAAAAAAAAAATAATTAACGAAGCTCTAATATTCCTTGCATTACATTGCATACACAACTTTTTTTTGTCAATTAAATCGACACCCCTTTTGCCTCGTTGTATAAAGTAACGATACTGCATTCTAATTTTTCATTTGGTATCGATTTCCGAAGCACTATGAGGTGATGATACCAGAAATACAGATATTTTATTTTTAGGCCCCAATTGACTCTCTTCTTTATTTTACCGTATGAATTCCTCGAATTAATTCAACTTTACTATTCTACTTCTCATTTTATGAAAAAATACAGTATAAACAGCTTTATTTGACAATATTATGTGAGGATCGGAAAAATATTATGTCGCATTGGGCGTCGCGCGTAACCTTTTCGACGACAGGCGCGCGGCGTCTTTTCGACGACTGTGCCTCGGGTCAAACAATGGCGATTTGTGGTGGAATGGTAATATAGTTAGCGGAAGAAAACACTTAATTTAACTAATAATAAGATAAAGACAGGCTACTAGAAATTAGAAATACATGTGACGAGTAATAATAATGTTATGAACGAAAATGTAATCAGCGCGGTCGAATCGACTACGCGCGCCCGCTTGAAGGTTAACATTATGCCCAACGAAGTGGGCACGAGTAGTATGCTACATACCATGAGGTTACGATCAATAGGAGCAATTCAATGAAATGGTTGCAAAAAGGGTGAAATTTCTTTTTATTTGTGGGCTTTGAGTACGCTGCGTAAGCGATTCAATATACCCTACAAATATGTATCAGAGAATTATTCCTCTCAAAATTACTTTTAAAAAGTTTCGATTCCCTATAACTTTTTTATGGTTATCAAATTATTACGTAACAGAAATTTAATAAGAATTTTATTTACTCTTAAGTACTATAAATATATTATATTCTTTAATCTTGTTAACTTTTTAAAATCTGAAGCATACTTTAGATCTCGCCGAGGACGAAGTCGCGGTCAACAGCTAGTCATCATTACACATACATAGTATAAAACTAAATCCATTTCTTCTGTCCGTCGCTATGCATGTTTAATTCGTTGAAACTACGCAACCGTTCTTCATACGGTTTTTGATATAGAGTGATTCAAGAGGCAGGCTTATGTGGATAACATGCAATAAAATAATTTTTAACAAAAAATAAACCGACGTCAAACTAAAAAGCAAAAAATAAATTTGCTTCCCACAAAGTAATACGCATTTTCATTTAGTATATAGAAATGATTTAATAGTTATTTTATAATTTAGAAATATATATTATACATACAGACGAATTGAGAACCTCCTCCTTTTTTTAAGTCGGATAAAAATGCGGGTAAAATCGAGGGTTAGTTATACATGTATAAACTACGCGATATCTACTATGCTAAAGCGAACGCCAAATAGCGCCAGTACAAAGTGTTAGTTTAAACATTATATTTATACATTTTATTATCTAGATTATCTGCACTTACATTTAACATAAGCAAAAAAACTAGTTAGTAAGATTTTTACACTACAGCAGTAAGCGAACGTTTTCAAAAACATTTGCATAGACTATAAATATATATTTCTGCATACTTCTTCATTGGAAGTACATTTATTCTATAATCTATTACTTCTATAATCTATTCTAATATCCAAGCTAATATTATAAATGCGAAAGTAACTCTGTCTTTTCTGTCTGTAACGTTTCACACCAAAACTACTAAACCGATTGTAATGAAATTTGGTACACAGATGGTCTAGACTCTAGAGCCTGACAAAGTACATAGGCTAGTTTTTAACTGGAAAAAAGGGTTATAAGTGGGGAAGGGTCAAAGTTTATTAAATAAAAAGGCTCCAAAAGTCCCCGACAAATATATCTCGGTGCGAATATCTATATAGTTTTGAGCTAGGCGATAAAAATATTCTTTTTATTGTAAAAAAGCTTGAATAAGTGAAATATAACGTATAGAATGAAAATTTGTTGTTTTCAAATAATAAATATTACTTCCGACAATTTGGTGGAGTCTCCCCTTTAAATGAAGACATTAAAATAAAGTTTCTTCTAAAAGATTTATATTTTACATTATACTACATAGTCCGGGAACCCTGGTCAAATTTTCCAATTGATTACTACTTTTTCGTGAGTTTCTTTTAAGTGTAGGACCGGAAAAACGTACCACGAAATTTTCCTACAAATTTCGTGGAAATATGTTTCATCGTCTGTTTCGTCAAAACATGTTGGTTAAATAATACAAATATTAACTAAGTAAAAGAATAAAAATCAGTTGGTTAGTAATAATTTACGATGACCTCGTTATCGATACATATTGGAAAGAGGGGACTCTTTGATCAAACCATAGATTTTGTAGGACGAATATTTTTTCAAGTAATTTAGATAATTATCTTAATTTATAACACAAGAAAAATCAATTAGTAATAAATATTTTATCCTTGCTACCTCTTTTAGCTACCACAATCAAGAGTTTGGTATAGGAAATTATTGGGCGTCTCATCAAAATAAAGCTACTCACGAAAAATTTGCTTGATAGTAATCGATTGGAAAAATTGACGATGGATCCCGGACTGACATGTCAATAACAAAAAAGAATATTGATATAGAATATAACAGTGGCTCTTTTCTGTCTGTCTCTATGATTGCTTAAGTCTTTAAAACTACTCTACCCATTTTCATGCTGTTTTATTTATCAAAGTTATTCAATAGGAAGGTTTATGTGTATAAAAAAATGCTGGTTTAAACGCAGGGCGCGGCGTTTATTTAAATAATAATAAGAGTGCTTAAAAAATCCTTTTTTAAGCGAAGCAAATTATGTTAACTTGTAATGCTGGCTTTAAAGCAATGATGTTACATTAAATAGATATGTTGTAAGCGCAAAATTTTGTAGACGCAAAAATATCCTTATTAGGTCTTAAATTGAGGTGATTGGTTGCCTTTCACGCGCAACTGACTAAACTATCTCTTTTTTTTCTTGTTTTTTTATCATTGATCTCTTTTGCATCGTTTTGACTTGTATGTATTTGTATGGGTATAACATTATATATATTTTTTTTTATATGATAGGGGGCAAACGAGCAGGCGCGTCACCTGATGTAAAGTGATCAGCGCCGCCCATGAGCACTCGCGTTGTCACGAGTGTGTTGCCGGCCTTTAATTATTATAATATCATAGCTTTTAAGTGAAATACTTGTGCAAAGACAGGGTGGGATTCTAGTATAATATAATTTTCCCACTGATGTTGTTCAAGTCATTAACGCTATATACGGGAAATCGTTCCCTTAGGTTTGTCAAACAAGATAGATTTAACTTTTTAACCCAGTATCTACGGAAAATATGCGATTCCGGGGAAATAATAAAAGCATTTTATACGCGAAAAATGTTACACTATTGATCATATGTACACCTATGTTATAATTTTTTTTTGGCATCTGTTTGGAAAAGTGGGCATCCGATGATCTTTCTTCCGGTGACTTTTTTTTGGAGGTTGATATCTATATCTATATAATTCAAAGGTGACTGACATAGTGATCTATCAACGCACAGCCCAAACCACTAGACAGATCGGGCTGAAATTTGCAGTGCATGTAGATGTTATGACTTAGGTATCCGCTAAGAAAGGAATTCCCGAAATTCCCGCGGGAACGGGAATTAGCGGGAAAATCATTTTGTATGAAAAAATCTGAACCGCTTACGTTAGACGCTTAAAATTTGGCAGGTACCTTAGTAAGGTTAAAGGTTATTTGCAACTGGATATTGTGAAATTCCCGCGGGAACGGGAGAAAGAGGGAAAAAAGTATTATAAGGGAGGGAAGAGGGGTCAAAGCTTATATGAAAGTCCACGCCGACGGAGTCGCGGGCAACAGCTAGTTTTTTAATAAAAATAATCTAAATCCGAGTTAGGAGTATTTTGCAAGATGTCAATCACAAAGTCACACAGGTTTTAAAGTGGTAGGAAAGTTTTAATTTATTTTTGGACTATCTTTTACCCCGTTTTACCGTTTGTACTAAGTTATATTTGTACACATAAGCATATTTTCTTTCTTAAAAATAAACCAGCAACCAATTAGGAGGGACCTACGCATCTGTTCTCGATTATTTATAATAATGGTAGGCACGAATTCTTTCTTTGGAAGAGATCAGTAAAGTTCTTCCTCTTCGTCGTAACCTACTGAAGGACGCGACTATGGCGCGTCACCCTGGCCACCACTTTCTTCCAGACACTTCGATCTTGAGCCATCTGAATGGATGAGTCCATCTTGTAGGAAACCGCCCTCTTGCTATCTTTCCTTCAACACAGCCAGTGATTATCAGGCTTTCTAGACTGTCTGGGTCTCACCGTGTGTCCGAAGAACTTGAGGAGCCCAGTAATTGCGCTGGCTACAGTGCCCTTCAGCGGTCTGTACTCCGTACGCCGGTGAGTACGGTGATATTTGCACATCACTGTTCAGGCGGTAAAATGTCTGGCATTGTTGGTGTAGCCACCCAGTCTGCCTCCTGCGAAAGAGACCTACCCCGATGGAACCAATTATATTTCAGTAACAGTGGCCGAAAACGGTCTGTAGAATTATATATCCTACAGGCTGTTACCGATTTATCTTTATACAAAATTTATTAAATCAAAATCAGCTCACAAGTTTAGGCGTTAAATCGTATTTAATATATAAGTAGTAGGCTTTATTAAGTATAGCTTGTATTGCATAAGCCTATGAAGGTAATAGAAAAAATGCCAAGCGATTCGGATGATGTAAAAAGTACATTACTTTGCGATAACTTGTTAGCCTAAAAACTAAGTTAAGTAAGTACGTGTGCACTTTGTACACAATTACACTATAATTATTTTACATATACTCGTACACAACAAACATACACACTAGCTATTTATAAACTCAATTTACTAATCGAAATACAACTATACAAAAAAAATATATAAAAGAAATAAGCTATATATTGACATTTTTGAAAGTTTGGCTTGATTACCTCAGTTCAAAATTTAAATTTAAATTAAATGTTAAGTTTTACTGAATTAATTTAACCAACGACTTAATTGATGAGTAATAACTATAGATATTTGAATTTGTAAGAGAATATATTTTTTTATTAAATTAAAGTATATTTTTACCTAGAAACATAACTAATTAATTTAACTCAAACGATCTCGTTACATTAAATTAAATTATTTACCTTTTACTTAGGTCAATAAAACAAAACACGCTAAAACGCAAAAACAAATATGTTACAAAGCGATATATTGGCTCATATCGGCTGGGTCCATTGTCCATGAGCGGTGGATCTGACCTCAGATACGAGAAGAATGCCCCAAGATATCATCTCACGGAACACCCCTTGAGAACATCTGTGCCCGTAAATAAAATAGGCAGGGTTGACCGCGCCGTGTCAGTCGACTCCCAGCGCCGGACGCTTACATGTCTCTGCAACATACATACATACTACATACGGTTAAACAAATCAAAATGCTTTCGCGAGTGTTCGTGGTTTTTATTCTAAGTCTAGACGTTACGTGTTTGGGTATGGGGGCGTGCGCGAATTGCGCTAATGGGGAATTAAGTGCGCAGGAGTTGACGGAGACGAGGATCCAGTTCGTGAAGCAGCAGATCTTGAAGAAGTTGAGGTTGAGCAAGAAGCCAGCTGTCGCGGTGCCAGTGAACAGCTTGCCGATGCCAGTGGCTCAGGGACAGACGCTGTTCCAAAGGACGGATAAACCGCCCGAATTTGACGACTACTACGGGAGGACGGAACAGAAGATCATTTTTCCAGTTGAAGGTGAGATTCTAGTTATAGTCAATACCTTCTTAAATTGGACGAATTGTAACGTTAATCCCTGGTTTAATTTTTAGTAGGATGATTCCCTGCAACATTATAATAAATAAATAAATAGTTCTACAATACGAATCGATCGATGGAATTTAATATTATGTTTAATATTAAATTCCATTTCGACTGTTTTAATAAAAATATTTGTATTCTATATTTGACTAATATTAAAAAAAATATATGCACTAATAATTATATTTGCAGTTTTTCGAACAATCTAACATTACAATCCCTATTACTTCTTCAATATAAATTGTAAATTTTTTTATTCTATATCTGACTTAGATATAAAAATTATATATACAATTTTCCCTGTACAGCAACGCGACCTAAGGTTAAGAAAGTCATAAAAACAATAATTAATTCACACTTCCCCGATCCAGATAAACTATAATACCTCGTTATTTGATAGAGTATATCGATATCTTCACGTGCAATACGCAGATGATATCAAGTACTATAAGGAGTTATCAAGTTTTTCTCAGCCTATCCGTAGTATAGCCGTCTAGAAAAGGAAACTAGCATGGTTTACTGGTCAAAGACCTTAACTTAAATTAGACTGACGTAAAATTAGAACTTACAAAGTTGCGACATAGTTATGTAAGTTAAAGTTTACCTAAATTATTAACAAAATATTTTTAGGTGGTTTAAATGTTATTGTAACTTGATGGGTGAAAAATAATTGAGTTTTTATTGGTCAAGAGTCATGTCGTTAGTTAGCTAGTAGCGCCTTCCCACGGAGAACCGACATCAAATGTTGAGACCTCATCAAAGATGTCATTGCCTATCGTACGATAGGTGAAAGGCTCATTTTTCCCTTCCAAACTTCTCTTATTAATGTAATTGAATCGTTTTTCTAAATTATATTTTAGAATGTATAAAAAATAGTACTCAGAATAAAACAAAGTCGCTTTCTGATGCCTGGATTCTCATTGTGGTCTTAAATCTTTAAAACTACGCACGGAATTTTTATGTGTTTTTTGTATAAACAGAGTAATAAAATATGATGGTGTTTATGTGTAATAATTGCGTAACTGGAATTGATAAATTTGTGTAAACTGTTTAAATTATGGATATGTTTCTTATTATAAGTATTTTCCTCTAGTAATGAGTCTTTAATATTTTTTATTTAAAATATTCTTTCGAAATCAAAATGTGTTGTTAGAAATAGGTATGAAATTTTTACTACATATTTTAAATAAAGGGAAAAGATTGATAAGTTTAAGTTATGAACTACACTACAATAAAATTTTAAACATTCGTTATAGAAAATAACATGATTATAGACGGTACTTATACAAATTAACAAGACTAGTAATACTTACTATCTATTTATATTACTTATATGTGTAACATACATGCCACGCCCCGTGGTTTTACATGCGAAGTTTAAATTAGGCTTGTGAAATATAAACATGCTTTCCTATTCTATGACTGCTACAAACGTCCTCGTCAGTCACCCCTGTAAGGGTGCGCGGAGGAACACTGGTGGGTTTTAGTCGGTGGTGGCACCATTTTGTATGAGTCCGACATAACCGCCTCCTTCTCCCCTGAGGAGGTTGCGGTACCCGTAACAGGATTTCCCAATCTTATTTACTTACATGCCTAATTTCAAACTATATAGATATAAATAGTTCTTACATCCATCTATTCATACAAACTTGAGCTCCTATAAATTATTCATATTTATGCAAAATGGACCCACTCGACATATTTTCTTTTTTGGGTTTATTCAAGAATTCTTATCTGAGTACGGTCCATTTTCTTATACCAAAAAGAACCACTTGATTTTTTTCATTCCAAAACAATTTCGGATTGAAGAAATGAAGAAACATATTTAGATACGAATTATTGAATGAACCCAAAAAATAACATTTGTCAATTGGTTCTATTTTGCATAAATATTGGCTATTATAATATTGTAAGAATTGCAATATATATGATGCAATATATTTTGTTCATCTCATCATTTCACCTGACGACCTTTGGACCCGCCGATAGCTACGTGAGGATTTACGCTAAATTGTTTACTAAATATGCATTTTGTTGTGCTGAATAATATGGACTTTAGACTTTACAGGTAACATACGATTTATAATTTTTAATGTCAGTGTTTTAGCTCATAGATCTTACTTATTTGTCACTTTCATCGACATCATTACATAGTACATATAAAGTATAAGCTTAAATCTTTAAATCTTCGCTACAGAAGAGAACAGACTTTATGCGGGTTTTTTATAGAGTGATTCAAGAAGAAGGTTTATATGTGTATTATACATGTTTAATATATGCGTGCAGAGCCAAGGTTGGTCGCTAATCATAAAAAGTCTTTTGGACGCAAAAACATTCTTATTAGGTACTAGACCAGTGGTTCTTAACCGGTGGTCCGCGGACCACTGTTGGTCCCTGGAAGCATTCCAAGTGGTCCGCGAAGCAATCACATATTAAAAAAATTATAAGAAGCAAGGAATAAAAAATCAGTAAAGAGTATGCAATCGCAAAAATAATAAATATAAAAAAATATAATGAATAATTTTATGCATTTTTTATAGATACATATAACGAGCGTTTATTTATTGATACTCAGATAATGTAGGTATACTCTTAAAGCAACTAGGTGGTCTGTGACAAGACAGAAATTTTAACCAATGGTCCCTCATGTCTAAAAGGTTAAGAACCACTGTACTAGACTAAACTAAACCCGGGACTGCGCGCATTTACCCACAAGAAAAAAAGCTAGACTCTAGCAAGATCTCAGGTATATTATATAAATAGGGCATTATTCCTTATTACAAGGCAATATAAGTTAAAACTATGAAGGGAAGGGATACTACAGGATGATACGTGAAATGTAAGTAAAGTCAAAACAACATGAAATGTTACGATATCTCTGTCGAGATGTCGTCTACTAGAATAATATTTGATGCGGTCGTAAAAGAAAATAATACTACCAGAGAAAAATAGTATCTGTGTGTCGGTCCATTTCGACCCAGCGGTGACGTGACGCACTTACGAAACTGTCTCCTGAGTCCTGTATAGGTTATATAATTATATTCCTGTATATTAAAATTATATTGAAGTATAGGCAAAATGATATATATAGTAAGAAAAATAATCGTATCAAATTAATTTTCAAATAAGTAAGGAAAAATTCAACTAAAAAAAAAATCTGTTAAAATCTTTCGTAATGTTGATTAATTATGTGACGGTATACATGATTCAAACTGTGTTCTTTCGTTTTACTTTTAATATGAAAAAAAACAAAATACGAAAAAAAGTTTAACGACTCTAACGGCCAAATACTTATACGCAAATTAAATTTAAGCACGCCTTAAGACTCGTAATTTTGACAAAACAGTCACATCGGACCGGTTTAAGTTGTACTTAAATTTAAGTTGTGTTTCAGTAATCCGGCATAAGTCTTATTTTATCTATTGAATCGATAACTTTTTTATTGTTATCAATAGGCACAAAATTAACGAACTTTTCATACATAATCTACCTATATTGAAACAAAACATATCTCTTGGTAGGTACCTATTAATGGAATTTATTTTGATTCATCAATAAAAATTATGAAAACGTGGAGTGACGTCATCGTTCTAGGTATATGTAGGAACATTAAACGATTTCAAGTCCTGCTTTTTTGTGTGAGGCACAATAGCAATCATTTTAATATGTAATACATAGGTACTATATTAAAGTTTAATGCTTTATATTGTCGATGAGTTATATTTTTTTACCCGACTACGGCAAAGCCAAAGGAGGGTTATGATTTTGACAGGCTATGTATGTATGTATGTTCATCTGTTCCCTCATAACTTCTAAACCACTAATCAGAATTCGACAAATGACATATCATTAGAAGCGTCTTAATTGTCCGCTGGTTATAGGCTATATAGATTTTCACCAAATTCAATGTGGCGCCCTCTAGCGGACAAAATATACAGAGTAAAAAAATAAAGTTAAGCTAGATATGCCGTGTTTGGTATCATTTTAAAGCGCTTCACTTGTACATTTCGAATATATATATATTACTAGCATTTGCTTGTGACTTTACCTGTATTCATGGGGTACTTTTATACTTTTTCAGCGTCGTTTTTTGTCGTAGTTGGGTTTTAGTTTTTTTACTTTATCTTGTTCAAAATAATGTAAAGACATTAAAAAAATAATTGAAAAAAAACGCTATATATAATGTTTATAGATTTTAAGAAACTTATGTCAGAGCCTAAAAGGTAATTCTCTTCATAAAAAAAAATCGAATGAAATAAAATAAAACGTCTCTATACGTAAAAATACATAGTTTCAAAGTAATTCTCAAATCCTGGCAACACACCTACGGTTCGTAGACCATATTATGTTCCCTATTAGTTAAAAATATTTTTTCTCTCTCTCGCACGTTAAACGTAAATTCACGCACATACACGTGCTTTGAATATGAGGCGGTGTGGCCATATTGTATGCGTGGCACATTTATAAGCAGCGTCACGAATCTTTAGCGCTGAACGAAACCTGCGCAGAAGCTAAAAATAAGGGGGGACGGAACGGCGCGCGGGACGCGTGATGGTCGGGTGTGCAAGCGTTGATTGGTTCCCCAGTCGTGTTGTCTTTCTCGCCTACGTCAATTACGAGCGCTAAACTACCGATGCACAGCTATTCTCGTCTAGCGCTAAACATTCGTGACGCGACCTATAATAATAATTTAATAATAATAATTTAACTATATTTATTTAGTTATTTATTCATAACAATAGAAAAATAAGGACCTACTGGTATACCTTTACAGGTAATACGAGTTTCTTGATATAAACATACTGTGTACCTATATCAAGGATGTTAGGGAGCTCCATATTCCTGATATATATCCTATTAGCTATCATAAAAATAATAAATGACAGGAAACAATAGCGAAAAAAGGTTCCTCAAATCTCCAAATAATGTCAGAGGTCAACGCTTGTACTGAATCACACGCAGATTTTCGATCCCCGCGTGCTCGCTAATTGAATGATAATTATAGATAATATAATGATAATCTTAAAAAAATTATAGATAATGATAATCTTAAAAAAATGCTCCGAGTTTATCAATGTATATCCACAATGTTGCCCCCTATGTTATACAAAGACTACGTGTGGCGTCGTTTTTGTGTTTACGTTTGAGTTATTATTAATCTATACTATTTTATAATTTTATAAAGAAGTAAAGTTTGTGTGTAAAATTGTTAGGGGTAATCTCGAGAGCTACTGAACCGAATTTAAAAATTCTTTCACCAATAGAAAGCCACATTATTGCTGAGTGTTATAGGTTATATAATAAAGTTACAATAATAAAAAAAATGGATTATTAATATTATGCCCAACGAAGTCAGTTAGTAATATGATAATAATATAATTATAGAGGACGATCAGTTGGCGCAGTGGTAGCACTACCGTCTGCGCGAAGGTTCGTAGGTTCGAACTCCACACCGGAAAAATATATTTGTAATTTACATTTTTTATTTCACTCGGGGCTGGGTGTTTCTACGTATAAAAGTGTAAGAAAATCTGTTACATATGTAATTAACATGTTATCTAGTTGCCATAACACAAGCTCTGCTTACCGTTGGACTAAAAGGGCGATGTGTGAAAGTAAATGCCCTGAAGTACTTTGTTAAATTTGTCGGGATATGAGGTTAATCTTTGCTCGTGGTGCCTCACAGTAACGGCACATTGTAGGAGGATTTCCTTCTGTTAAAAAACGGAGATAATCTCTAAAAAAGTAAGCGATTTTATTTGTCAATAAGTAATAATAAATAATAATAATAGATTTTTGTTTATTTATTGTTTTAATTTAGAAACAGACAGACAAACTGAGAAGCTTAATAGATATTAGAGCACAATATACATATACAGGTAAAATTACATTATACTACTTATACCAAATAGAAATTCACAAGGTTAACAGAAAATATAAATATAATAAAATCGTATATAAAAATATAAAACAAATAGAAGATAGGAAAGTGCAAAAAATTATGTAATAACACATATTATGTAAGTTACATAAATGTGACATTATAATACTTTATTATTAGCTTGTACGTAGGTTGTTTTCAGCTGGTTGTCCATAGGAGGACTCCGAAAACTCTCCGTTGTAAACTGGCTCATTTTGGACCAAAGTACCACGTGACTAGTGCCACCATACGTTTCTAGTATCAATCCTTTCTCTATTCTCTTATCTCTTAGACGAGAAAGTAGACACCTACAATCTCGGGAAATACCCACGAAAAAAAAATCACGAGGTTGTCTCGTGAGAATTATATATTATAGTAAATAGCAAATAAAGTCTTATTTTCTTTCCAAATAAAATGAACGGCCGTTCTCACGTACTAATATTTGCTTTGATCAAAACTCTAATAATTTCAAATAATGTTATCTTTTTATATTTACATTAGTATTTATGTTATTTGTTTTTGCAATACCTACGATAGCTGCTGAAAATGTAACATGAACTCTTTGTGTTTAACGATTTAATCTCCGCAAATATAAGCTGCTACTGTAAAATGATTAATTTGTTTTAACTACCTAATGCTTTTTATAAGTACTATTTCGTCGCAAAACTTGAATTGTTGCTTCTTAATACGTCTTAAATATATACCAATAGAACGTTTAAAAGTCGCCAAAGTTTATTTTCTATTTTATAGTAGATAACTTAGAAGACCAATGTAATCGTTGTCATCCCAAAAAAAAAAATTTGGTGTGCTCCGCAGAGCTGGTGGTGGTCGGTATTTGACTTTAGTCCAACGCCTACTTTCTTAATTAAAAGGGAACAAATTTATTTATTATGGCAATGGGGGGGAGTTTGTACGTTGCGTTACAATTAATTACAACAAATCTGTATAGCCTTCTTTTAATTTTAATATAAAAAAAAATATTTATTATTATTACTTATTGTGACTTAAAAGAAATATGAGAATATAAAGTTATGTTGAAGGGGTTCAGAAAAAGGTAACGGTGGATCACGAGAAGAAAATGCTAGACTTCAGACCTGCCTTAAAGTAAAGAAACTCAATCCAATACAAGTAAAGACTTATTAAATTTAATGAACACAACGGTATCTTTTAATTACAACTCAATCGCGCTTAATCGCGTAAATAAAGGTATTTCTATAAATAAAAAACAAATGTTCAGTGAACTGTCGCACGCCGCGGCCGCGTGGCTGATAACTCGAGTGACCTTTACTAATTTCTCGTAAAAAACGGTCAGATAACAGAAACTATCGCTTGCTAGAGCTCATCCGGGTTCGGTTGCTTCGGAGAAAGTCCTGTTTCATTGTTCTCTCGATAGGTCACTAAATTATATCAAAACTAGCCGTGTGGTTTTAGATGTTTTCATGCATGTATTATACACGTAAACTTTACTCTTAATCGTTCTATTTGATGAAAAAACCGCATGAAAAACAGTTGCGCAGTTTTAAATGCGTAAAAACAAGAAACATAAAAACTCTTTACGCTTAAAGTACTTTAAAATATGTTCTTTAAGTTATATTAAGTTGATAATATATCCCGGTCTTGACAAGGCAATTTAATAAAAAAAATACAGACGAATTGAGAACCTCCTCCTTTTTGAAGTCGGTTAAAAATTACGTAGTATTTGTATACAATCATATCTCTTATTATTTAATGATCAACGTAAACCGTAGCATAGGTCCAGCGTTTTATGTTAAACACGTGTTTGAATTACTAAACGAAATCCGATAAGATTTTTACGTTCCGTAATATTCTAAAATACAATAGCTGAGCTATTGTGTATTTTTAAATATGCTATTTCAAAAATGCGTACGACTGTTGGCTTGAGGCAAAAGTTTTTATTTTTTCGATATAGTATTCTAAAATTAAAGTTCTTAAAATATTTTTTTTGGAAAATAAACCACTTACACTGACTTTTATTTTTCTTTAAACTTATTTCTAAAACTATCATGAAAGGGACACTATATTATTAGTTTCAAACGTTATTAAATGACGATCTATTTATAAATAAACTACAAAATGACCCTAAAGCTTCAAACGAATATACAGATACTGGCTTTGATTAATTAGTCGTTAATTTAAAATAAAGAATGTTACGCAGAATTTACGAAACGGTCTGCTAATGAGGGTCTCCGAACACACTGACCCTACGCTAATTGGACCAAGGAGTGCCCCGAAAGGCCGGCAGATAAATATCATACCTACTTTAACTAGCATCGTACCGTGGTTTCGCGCGAGTTATACTTTAGCTGTTTTTGAAGTTAATATCTATATATCTATACATATAATAAAAACGTAACGAGTCGCTGTCTGTACATGGAAGATATATGAGAAAAAATATTATAGGGGACCTTTATTAACGCAATAGAACCCAAAACAATGTTTTTTGGAATTTTTGTCTGTTTGTTTGTGCAAGCTAATCTCAGAAACGGCTTATCCTATCTAGATGGGGTTTTCAATTATATAGTGTGGTAAGCTTCACTTAACATTTAGTGTTTAATTCATGTCAATCGGTTGATAAATGAAAAAGTTATGGCAATTTAAAGAATCACGTTGAACTTGCTGAACGTTTGTTGGCGCGGGTTAGGGATTTTCAAAAATGCTGCCCAAAGTCACTTTTCTACGCGGGTGAAGTCGCGGGCACAGCTAGTTATTAATATACTTAGTTTAAATTGAGTGGTATTCCTTTTACAGAGTAACACTGTTTTTTTCTTTCTCCTACCTGAGTACTTATTACGATTGTAATATTTTTTTTCTAATATGCTCCGGAATAAATTTTACTTTCTTCATTCTTAAATTGACTTTAAGAGAAAATAGTCATATAGGACAGTATTACCCCGTTCAAGTACGTGAATAAATCTAGTCATTAAAATAAAAATGCAATAATATTAAAGCATCAACATTAGAAACGTAAAAAGAACTACGTTACGACTTACGAACAAGTTCAAAACAACAATATCATTGACACTAAAACTATATCTATATATTCTATATATATCTAAATAAAAATAATTCGCTGTTCGTTAGTCTCGCTAAAACTCGAGAACGGCTGAACGGATTTATCATATTTTGGTCTTGAAATTTTCGTGGAGGTCTAGGGAAGGTTTAAAAGGTGGGAAAATTTCGAATAATCGCCGGGAAAAGTATAAAATCAGCCGTTTTCTATTTCCCTTACAAACGTTTATTAAAGCAACGACTGCTGGGTCAGCTAGTAAAATATAAAAATAGAAATAATTCTCGGAGTTTATCGTAGAATCATTCTTCCGTATTTACTATGAGAGTGTCATAAAAATTCTTATCAGCGTATCTTGCTAACAATTCTAGCACGCGGGGAGCTCGTGCAAGTTAACTGTTATGTTTATTTAATTAATTATAATTTAAACGTTTTGCGATAATGTCGTCAATTTCGTTACAACGTTGTGCTGAGCGGTTATCTGGGAAGATGTATTGTAGATATCTTTTACGTTGTAGAAACTAGGTGCCACACCATCGAAAGCAAAGCTCGGTAAAAGACTACAAAAAATGAAGGAGGTTTCTCAATTCGACCGTATATATTTTCCGCTTTACCGAATTACATTGTACCGACTTCAAATTTATAAAATAACAATTAAATCATTTCAATGTATAATTAAATTAAAACATGTAATATATAATTTGTGCTAAGCAAACAATGATATTACTTAATAAGGAAGCAAATTTATTTTTGTTTAAATTTATTATTTATCAGATACTAGCTGTTGCTCGCGACTACGCTCTCGTCGATTTCTATCTGGTATTTTAAATTTCAGCGTAAAATTTATTTTTTGACTTCTTTTATTTAATTTTTGTGCGTAGATATACATTTTATAGCTATAATAAATACTATCGAGAGTAATCGTCTTTAACTGGTTATGCAGTACATAAGAAGAGTACAAATGTAGAGAATAATTTTCCCGCTTTTCGCAACATTTTTCACTGATGCTTCGCTTCTATCGGTTGCAGCTTGTTGTTATTCGAATCAATAGATCCTGAGATAAGTGTGTTCAAACAAGCAAACTCTTCAGCTTTATAATATTTGTATTGATTAACTTTTAACTAACAGATTTTATTTAGGACTTGCTGAGGAATTTTCTCATTCTTATCTTTCTCGTAAACAATCGATACTCTTCTTTTTTGTATTTGCAATAAGTAAAATAATAACTTTGATTAATTATTGGAAACATACAAAGAATAAACAATGTTTTAGCCTCGTTTGTATTTAAATAACACAAATATTTATACGAATCTAGTTAATAATACTTTAGTAGTAAAAATACAGATAAACTAATTCGGCAAACACATTGAAAACACCGAAATTGTTTTAGATAACATTATTTTTACGCATCAGAGATGTTTTTTGCGTTTCGGTTAGTGCTCCTATACGGTGACCTATTTTTTTCTTTACATTCCATTATTTTACTTTATTATTTCTTATAAGCTCTCATTTGTGAGGCAGCTTATTAGATGTATATTATAAACAATAATCTAAGTATATTATGTAACATATAGACGCGCTAAGAACACAAAACATTTAAGGAGATTTGTAACTAAAATTGAATGTGTGCATATATTTTTGAAGTCGACTGTACTTTAGATATTAGATAGCCTCTAACCTTCCTTATATACGTAAGGGATTTTACATAATATCTCATATTAACTATTCAAAAGGTGTGTATGTTTGGTATATATATTCACGGTAGCGAGACTGATGCCTTCAGGGTCAAAATATAGAAAAAAATATTACAATTTTTATAACTTAACACAGATAAAGTTGGTACAGTCAGTACAAAACTGATGATTAAATAAATCTCGATACTAATAGATTAAAAATAAGTAGTTTTTTATTAAGAGATAAATTATTTTTTATATCTTTTATATCTACGAGATCCATTATTTTTGAGGTTTTTCGTAACAAATATAATGTTTAATTGACTGTCTATTTTCACATATCCAGTCCGATACATAAAATGTGGCTTTCTTTAACTAACATTTTGTGAGAATTGTAAAATAAAATACAACAGTATTTAAAATAGATTATTATTATTAATCTTATAAAATCTTTCCCAAACCCAACGCAACTTCAAAACGTTAAGTTTTAAACATGTTTTATTAACTGTTTGTTTGTTTGTTTGTTTCAGGTGAATGTCTAACGTCCGGTCGGTATCCATTCACGTGCCTACAATTCGAGCTACCACCAGATGTGGAGCCTGAAGAAGTGACCGTGGTCGAACTGTGGTTTTATAAGGTATAATTAAATAAATACACAAACACTTAATAAACCAATATGATAAAAATGCATAATAAGTGTCTTATGAGTTATGACTTATGACCTAAATTCTAAGTTTAATGTTTTAAGACGACGAGATTGTGAAAACTTAGTCAATTTTAAATAAGGAAAAATATTCTAATCAAATGAAATATTGTATATTTTTGTTTTATTTATCTTTAGAACCGTATAAGAATAAATTCGAAGTCTTAATTTAAATAGGCTACATTTTGTTGGCCCTTTAAAGACGAGGCCGACATAAACGCCTCCTTCTCCCCCGAGGAGGACGCAGTATCCGTAAGAGAATTTCCCCCCGTCAAAAAAATGTACTACTACTTTAGAATCGTCATACTATAAAAAAAATTGTGTACCACGTATATATGGCGACCTCTATTAACGGACCGAGTTCTAAAAAGCGCTTACGATGTGTATTCGTTAGTGTTTATACAACTTCTTGATACCGAACCATAGAGACCTAACTGGCAGGCTGGTCGAGGATTCTCCCTTTGGTTCAAAAGCTAACATATCCTTCTTCCCTATGTAAATTTATTTTTACTAACTAAATATAGCTTTACAAACACTTCTTCAACATATATGAATAAGTTTTTACTAACTAAATATATTTTTCTAGGAGCGCGACCCTCTAGATGAATACAATCAGACGTTCGTAATATCGGAAGCAGCGCACTGGGACAGCCAGCAGCAGTTCAAGAAAACCAAGCCGATCGCCATCAAGGAGACTGACATCGGTGAAGGTTGGGTGCGCGTGGAACTGGCTTGGGCGGTACGCGTGTGGCTTGAAGGTCGGGAGCGACTGCACACACTCCATGTAGCTTGTAGGACGTGTCAGGTTAGTTCATGACTCAGTCAAATCATTAATGGCTTAGAAGACCATTCATTAGTTAATGGCTTAGCCGAAATGCTGAATACTGAAAAGAGATCCAAGTACGATTTAAATCGGTCCAATTTGACAGTAACCATGCAAATCTGTCAAAATTGACATAAGAGAATAATGCAGTTAGGAGTTAGAAGTCCAATCAGTTAGTATAAAGAGGTGCTTGTACGGTAGGTGTGAGTTGGCTTGATCGGTTTCTTTTCGGCGTGAAAGCTTCAATGTTTATTTAGAAGCTAACGAGAATGAAGGAGTCTTTAAATACTTGTCTTCTTATTGTAAACAATATACTATAAGTTATGATGAGGATGAGTTTATTGGACTCGTAATAGTTTGCTAACAAAGATTTGGAACGATTCTTATAAATTAATGACTTTGTTCAAAGAGTTAATGTTCTATTTAATAAACTAATATTGGCGTAATATGTATCTCAATGATTTTTTCCAACCAGTTTTTACATAGCTCATGTCTTTCACAGTAGAGTTTAGTACCCATACCTTCCTACTACTCATTAAAACTAATAGTTAAATGTCATTGCAGCTCCGTCGTTCGCCTCTGTCTTTCCACGAAAAGCACCGTCCTTTCCTGGTTCTGTATACCAAGTATGCTGGAAAGCGGCGCCGGGGCAGGGCCCTAGAGTGTGGGGCAACGACCAGCGAGTGCTGTCGGGAGCCCCTGTATGTCAGCTTTAAAGAGCTTGGCTGGGACGATTGGATCATCCGCCCGGCTGGATATCACGCCTATTTTTGCAAAGGAACGTGTCAACCAATATCTGCTGTAACGAGGGATAGCTACCACCATAATATTATCAGGGTAAGGCTGATAAATAATACTTTATTTGATATAATACTATATATGACAAAATACTGCATGCTTCTTCATATTTTTCATATGTATTATATAATAATAAAGCGTATTATTTAATTTTAACATACCTATTCTTGGGTCTATTCTTCTATTATTGGGTCAATTTCTTGCATTGAAATTCTTATTTTATTAAAGACCTACTTCAGTATGTACCCGTAGTCATCTGTACAAGAGCCACTCCTTTCCAGATAACAAAAAGACAGTCAACAAATGAATTTCGAAACAAAAACTAATAAAGAACTTTTCTTTACAGAAATACTTCTATTCGGTAACGAACGATCGAAAATTGGAGTTCAAGCCTTGCTGTGCGCCGACCACCTTTAGTTCTTTACAACTTCTTTATATGGATTCCAATAATACCGTCACGCAAAAAACACTGCCAAATATGGTGGTAGAAACGTGTGGTTGCATGTGATGATGTCACGTGTGTTTTCACATGTGTTCACATGTAATCTTAAAGCTAGGTACATTGACGTACCGTTAGACAACCGTTACAAATATATTGAGTTTTCGAGAAGCTTCGAGAACTTTGAGACAAACGTCTCGGTATTGTATGGTTTATAACCAGAATTTTCTATAAATAATAATGTCACGAGGTGGAGGAGATGGAAATTCGATTTGATGAGAAATATCATATAATATTCGGCTACTTTGATATTTCATTAATGAAAAATAAAATAGGCAAGTTCTTTAATTACCTATGACATGTGTTTTAAAAATATAGATTAAAATTACAATGATGTTGCCATATCAATTGTTGCATTGGCAATTCTATTTTATTTTAGAAGTAGGTAATGTTTTGTAGATGTATTATATATTTATTGTATTATTATACTTAATATAGGCCAAGAAGAAACTTCAAACGAAGTCACTTAATTTAGGTAAACAAACTATAACATACTCATTAATGTATTTTTGTGGCGAGAGCCGCGGGAATAAGCTAGTTTTTTTAGAATAAGTATCTGTCATTGTGCATTTAATGGTTATGCCTTAGTTAGATAATTAATTATTGAAGAATAATATAGATTTTGATATGCGCTTAGATACATGTGACGATTTCATGTTGAAAACCAATGATGTTATATTAAATAGATACGTTACAAGCGCAAAATTTTGAAGACGCAAAAACATACTAATTAGGACGTCTTGCCTTTAGGTGATTGGATGCCGGTGTATTCACGCACCACTGGCAAAACTATCTATTTTTCTTAGGTTGGTTTTATCATTTATCTCTTTTCTATCGTATTGACCTGTATGTATGTTTGCTGCCGCTGCTGTGAGGAACACTTTTCGGTTGATTTGTATGGGTATAGCATATCTATATATAATATCATTGTTGAAAACTATGTACATATGACTTGGGGATATATCAAGGCAATGTTTATATTAACTAATTGATAATATATTTCTAATATATATCTTATATTTTCCAAGTAACTCTGTTGATATATGTTATATATTATGATGCATTTGTTACGTAACATTTATGTAAGATATTTAATAATTAGTGCAATAGTCAATTTATTTATTTATTTCTTATGTAATACATGTACCTATATATCTTAAAAATAAACAAATTTGAATTTTCATTATAACATATTAGGTATCTTTATGGATATAAGCCATTTCTTACAGACAACCATTGGTACAGAATACAACGTATATTCAATATATGTATAACGCTTCTGCGTAGATAGGTACTTCTGTATCTATAATATTTTGTTTATATGTATATGTATATGTAAATATATATTAATAGCCTAGTTAACCCGTTTTATTGAGTTTAAACTGCGAAAACAATAAATTACAAAGATAATGCTATATCGAAAAGTCAGGACTTTGCACCTAGTATCACGAGCTGGCGGATAAAGGAAAAATGCTTTTAGGTATATATATATTATGTATGTCTATCTATATAATAAGTGTAACATACTTTTATACATATTATTTTATTTCAATTTGAAAATAAAATTAAAATTGAAATAAAATAGTAAAATAATTATTCACTGTGGTCTAGCTATGTTTGAAAAAACTCATTCTAATGAAAATAATAAAAAACTGATTTATCTAGCAATAACTAAATCTTTTTAAACGACTTCAAATAAATGATGTTCCTCAATTCGACTGTAGATATTCTTCTTCTTCTTAAGGTGGCACTCCATTACTGGAGGTTTGCTATCAGCTCTTTGAATTTTCGTCTGTCGCCAGCCGACCGAAACAGGTGCTCGACGGTGGCTATCCCGGTCCACCACGATTTTTTCCTTCTACCAGCGCGTCTTCTCCCTTCTACTTTCCCCATTATAATGAGTTGGAGGAGTTGGTACCTATCGTGCCGTACGATGTGTCCTAGGTATCCAACTTTCCTCATTTCGATAGTCATTAGCAGTTTTCGGGTTTTAGAGACTACAGCGTGTCTCTAAAACCTGTCTCTAGAACACGTTCGTTTGTCATTTTCTGGTGCCACGAAATATCTACACCGAAAAGTATCAGATATTGTAAAATTTTGAGTTAGATTTAAATTTGATTGGCGTTTTCGAATTGATGTAAGTGAAATAGTCGTCTTATTAAAGCGCACATCAAAATAGTATGTGTATGATAAATTATCAGTTATTTTTAACTATAATATATAAGTAGGTGCGTGTGTAAACAATTATATTATCAAAATAAAGTTATTAATTTCGAAATATATTTAAATCTAGATCGAAATTATGTATAAAATTTAGTCTTAATTTAATATGAACGCTTCAAGTCAATGATATTATATTAAGTAGATAATATGTTGTAAGCGAAAAATTTTTAAGACGCAAAAACATCCCAATAAGGACGTCTTGTCTTCAGATGATTGGTTGCCGGTGCATTCACGCGCATCTGACAAAACTCTTTTTTTCTTGTTGGTTTTATGATTTATATCTTTTCTATCGTTTCGACTTGTATGTATGTGTGCTGCCGCTGCTGAGCGGAACACTTTTCTTCGTAACCGTAACCGTACAAATTAACATTTATAGGTGTATAATATATCTATTATATAATATCATTGGATTCAAGTTAAAATAACAATTTACGTGTATTTAAAATAATTAGAGTAATTTAAGCTTTTGTAAATAATTTATTAGCATTTAACTTTTTTATATTATGTACTTAATGGTTAATGAAATGTTTTGTAAATATGTAAGTGGCCTAGTATTATAGATATAAGTTCAAGCTTCTTAGTGAGAATAAATATCAAATAATTTAATAAGTTTTTTTATTTAACATTACACTCTTAAATTTTGAAGATGGTATAACTATTCCGGTTCATATTAGGGTGGTACCAATTTCCATATTAAACCCGGGTCAAGTGAACATTTAGTAATGGCAAAACATCAACTAACATTGTGCTGTTAAGTCCTTTATTTTTGCCAACTTCCCTTCTTCATTCTATATTCCCTTCCCTTCTTAAGTCCTTTAAAACAGGAGGGAATACTTTTTGGAGTCTTAGGCCGATAACACTAATTCTCATAGCTCTTTAATAAGCTACTATTTACTAACAAGGGCTTAGGTAATTCGTTCGTATGTAAGTATTGAAAACCTTCTTTTTTTAAGTCAGATAAATACACAGTTCAAAACATTATTTCATTAAATAAAACAAACACGTTAACGCACAACATTCTTTATTAAAAGCAACAGATCACAAAGAAATGCATCTAATCGTATACAATCTAAAATAAAATAAATTTTCACTTACAAATTAAAAAGCTCTAAAAACATAATAATATAATGTAAAAACATCACAAAACATTATGGCCGTTAAAACTGTATTATCTTCGTCCAAAAATCGCGTGGACGGTATCTTTAAACATACATACAAACAGTGTGTAAAAGACTTAAGACCCAAATTATAGAGTGTGCATTTAAACATGATTCTGAAGATACAAATATAAAATATATAAATATTTAATTTTGTCCAGAAATATTTTTTTTTATTAATCAGATCCATTATAGTCCGGTCAATTTAGACTAAAAAATGAGAGTGAAGTTACATAAAGTCCCAACAAGCTGAAAATCTGTGAAATTTGTTCAAAACATAATTATTATAAAAAAAATTGAAAAAAAATTCAAACGCGGGAATGATGGGGAACTTTTATACATTGTTTATAATTATAATAATGTTTTGAACAATTTCACTGATTTTCAGCTTGTTGGTACTATGCTTAACTTCGAATGTCTAAATTGACCGGACTATTAAGTGTACTATAAATAATGTAGTGTAATAATTAAATTTCTATTTATCTTAATAAAGTCATGACACAATCTAAATATATATAATTCAAAGGTGACTGACTGACATAGTGATCTATCAACGCACAGCCCAAACCACTGGACGGATCGGGCTGAAATTTGTCATGCAGGTAGATGTTATGACGTAGGCATCCGCTAAGAAAGGATTTTGATCAATCCTACCCTCAAGGGGATAAAATAGGGGATGAAAGTTTGTATGAAAATCAACGCGGGCGGAGTCGCGGGCATCAGCTAGTAATGTTATAAACCGGCAATGAATTTTAAACAAACTATAACCGGTCTATTGTTGGTCGCGAAATACGCTTTAAATTCAAAACATCAATAAACTTAAAAAAAATTCTGCATCAGAAAAGAGTCATATGCACTAAGTTACGATTATAGGGAATATTATTTACGGTTTAAATTTTCGGTGTTAAATCTTTTACAATCTGTGTATTTTTTTAATTTTGTTTTAAGAATAAAAACGATTTCTGGTCAAGTCTTTCAGTGTATATATGTATATACAAACATACATATATTGTCAAACAATTTCCATGAACAGGTTATTCTATACAAATACAAGGTAAATAAATCATTTGATAAAAGGATTTTATAATTACAATATTGTATAATGTATATGTTTGTGAATCTTACGTATGTCGAAATATAAGAACATTTTCATTTATATTTTCAAAAAAATATCACATAATTATTGATTTGTAACTTAATTTTAAATTTGTGACACCTTTTATAACAAATCATTTTTGGCTTTCTTCTTTGTTATGTACAAAGTATACAGGATGTTATAAAAGTCTAAAGATAAATTTAAAAAATCATAATTTTATTATAATATATGATAATATTTTACTCAAAAATATACGAAAACTCTGTATAAGGTCATTTTATAAATAAGTTGATTTAAATATAATATTAAAGTCAGTTTTAATCCTAACATTCGACCAAAAAGGCCTATGTCTAGTAAAATATGTCTTTTGTATTGTCTTTTCTGCGTTTACTAAGTCTTCAAAGTCACATCGTTTTCGGGCTATTTATATATAGGAAACAGTTATTTAATGGCACGTGGTCTTAATAAATATTAATATGTAATTATGATTAATTGATTTACGTAATTTTTGTAACATAAGTCCATCTTTAATTATTTAGCGTCAATATTCAATGGTTAACACATTTTTGTTAAAAAAAAACATAAATTTATACTACACAAATTGAGACTTGGATATAATGTCAATAATATAGTAGCATCGTTACTTTTTATGTTTGATTATCTGGATATACGCACCTCTGAAATCACGCATCGGATTTTGATGTCATATTAACATTAAAAGCGAGAACAAATACTAGTTTTTTTTATTATAAGAACTATAATCCATTAAAACAAAATGGCGTCTTGACATCTCATTAAACTTAACTAGCACTTAAAACTACAATCGAACTTTTGGAATGATTTCTATGATCACAAATTCACAAGCCTTTTTTGATTAGGTACAAAAATATTCGTTGAAATGGTTTTTTAACTAAGTTTAATTCTAAACACGCTGTATATTGTGAGTTTTAATTTAAAAAAAAAATCAAAATTAGAACACACTGTATACGAACGAGTTTTCAATATGTACTTATATTACGCACTTTGTACGCACAACCGTTTACTTGTACATTTTAAATGCTGCCTACACCTATATATAATACTGTACTATGATATTTAGTATATTTCTTATTTGTTCATTAAATACATACATACATGGTTAAGTCAGACTAAGAAATACAGAGTGTTTAAAATAGTCATTACATAGTATAAAACAGAATTGTATGTATAATTTTAGTTTTCAATTAACATACTTACATACACGATAAATATATACAGGATGTTAAAATAGTGATATTGTTACATAGTATATAATAAAATCGTAAATATAATTCTATTGTGATATATTTATATATAACAACATAATACATAATATAAGATCGATTACGAAATACAGGATGTATAAAATATACAAATCACTAGCAAAGAAAGGGAAGGTAAAGATGACTTATGTGAAAAACAAGGCATGCAAAACTTATTTGAAGAAGCAAATTTAAAATAGTTTTGAATATACGAGAATATTTGAAAAATCATCGGTGAAGTGGTACTAATAATCTTAACCATGGGTCGTGGGTTCCATTCTTACGCCAATACGTGTATACACGTATTTTTAAAAACAAGTATGTAATGTATCGGTTAACTAGTTGCCATAACACTCGCTTTGCTTAATGCGGGACTAGATGGCGCTGTTCTAAAATAAACATCTTGAAGAAAGAGCTTTGCTTTCTGATTCTATTTTTATCGATTATTTTTTCATTTCGAGGAACACGAGTACAGTATTATATACAAGCTAATACTTTTCAATAAATATAAATAAATAACACAATCGAGTCGAAGCACCATACCTTACGTGACTATCGGAAATACTGAAATTTATTCAATAAATTAATTTATCTAGTTTGCGACTCGCTGCACGTGGGGGTCGATTCATTCCCTTCTTATTTCTTCGCTAACTGAAATAGAGTTTGTTTAAAAATTAGTTGTAGGTTATATTTAGGTGAATTAATGGTACTAAGCTCTCATTACCGGTTATATAGAAGTATGTATTATGAATAAATGATTGTTTTTTCGTGTACATATCGTGTGTATGTATATGCAATCTCTGTATTTGTGTGTGTTTCGTACGTGTGTGTGAATGTAAAATCTATATGATTTTGTGTGTGTATTCATATCTGCATGCCCGCGTTTGTGGGTGCATGTATATGCAGTCTTTGTATCTATGCGTGTGTCTGTTGTCTGCGTGTGCGTGCGTATGTGTGCGTGCACTTGTATCGACGTGTGCATGTATACCTCAAGTATAGATCGCGTCACGAATCTGTCGTGCTGAACGAAACCTGCGCAAAGTCAAAAAATAAGGTATCGAGGTAACGGCGCGGCGCGCGGGGCGCGTGATCGTCGGGTGCGCGAGCGTTGATTGGTTGTCCCAGGCGTGTGGTCTTTCTCGCACCAATACGTCAATTTCGAGCGCGATTCTACCGATGCGCAACTATTCTTGTCCAGCGCTAAACATAAATGACGCGTACTATACGTTAACCTCATTATGTATGTATGCGTGTGTGCGTGTACTTGTGTCTACGTGTGCGTGTATATGTAATCTCAGTATGTACGACAGTATGTATGTATGTATGCGTGTGTGCGATTACTTGTGTCTACGTGTGCGTGTATGTGTACCCTCAGTATGTACGAATGTGTGTGTGTGTGTGTGTGTGCATACCTCATCCCTTGGTGAGTCGCGCGGTGTCGCTGTCGCTGGGCGGCGCGGGCTCGCTGGCGTGCAGCTTGATGAGCACGGGCGGGGGCAGGCCGGGGGGCGCGGGCCGGGTCGCGGGGGTCAGCGCGCCCGAGTTCACGTCCTCTATCGCTTTGCGGAGCTGGAAGTTAGTGTATATATAGTGATGTTAATAAAAATTACTGGAATAAGTGTATTTTTATATAAAAGCGATCAAACAAGGACGCTCCTCCTCGTTTTCTACTTCTAAGCATGAGCGAGGGATTCAAAAACATATTGCTGGCCTTAAAATATGATACTTAAAGTTTTGTAGTCGGTCTTCTAAATGATTAATAAGATTTTCTTATATACGGCGATAAACCGTTATGGACAGCACTTTCTTAGAACTAAACGTTGTTCTAAGAAAGTGCCTTTAAGCTATTGATTGAATTAAAATTTCAATCAAACTTAATATCAAAAAAGGGCTGACAATACACTCGTTACAACGCTTTTGTTAATGGGCAACGGTCACACAGGCGGTAGTACCATGAAGTTAGATGCCAGCTATTTGCCCCCTTTGTATACAAATAAATATATATTAAAATAGTTACCTCTTTCAAAGCTACGACACCTATGAGGCGACCGATGGCCGTCACGTACGCTCGGCTCACACCCAACGTGGAGAATAACGAATGTACCTAAAAAAAAACAATTACTATTTATTTGTTTACTAGCTGTGCCAGCGACTTCGCCCGCGTAGAAAAGTGACTTTGGGCAGCATTTTTGAAAATGCCTAACCCGCGCCAACAGTTCAGCAAGTTCAACATGATTCTTTAAATTGCCATAACTTTTTATTTATCAACCGATAAACATGAATTAAACACTAAATGATAAGTGAAGCTTACCACAATATATAATTGAAAACCCCATCTAGATAGGATAGAAGTCTTTTCTGAGATTAGCGTGCACAAACAAACAGACAAACAGACAAAAATTCAAAAAATAATTGTTTTGGGTTCTATTGCCTTCATATCCTCCTATAATATTTTTTCTCATATATCTTCCATGTACAGACAGCGACTCGTTACGTTTTTATTATATGTATAGATAACATTGTTAGGAACTATTTTTTTATTTAAAAAAAAAAACAACGTGAAGCCATCTAGTGAGTGCAGAGCGTGTGTTTTAGCAAACTGGATTAGAAAAATTTTAGCGTGGAAATTATTTAAGTTACTTTTGAAACACTATTTTATATTAATTGTTTATTATATCATTTATAAGTAAAAAGTCGACTTAGTTACACTATTTATAACTCAAAGGTTAACAAATTTGTCTGAGAATTGGTAGGGAGGTTATTTTTTTCTCTTTTCCTCATTCCATGGGAAAAAATCAAGATCTTGAGATGAATATATAATCGGGCTTTGATCAAAGACTTGTGTTAGATGCTTCTATTTATTAGTCAGGTTAGGAATCTAATGAATCATTAAAATTCAATATCTACTCATAGGCATAGTTCACTGAGTCAGAGTCAGTTAGAATTACAATAAAAAGAGAAAGAGAGTGAGACATAAGAGTGGCGTAGTATCTCACTTTGAGTAGCGAAGTCCTCTCTACGAGCTGGAAGGGCGCGGGGTCGATGTGGCAGATGTACAGCGTGTCGTCCTCGTAGTCTGTGTCGTCGGGGTTCTTAAAAGAGACAAGAATTTATTCTAGTCATTTCTAAGATAAAGCCTATGACACAAATAAATAAATTAACTTTGACTTTTTAAAGAAGCTTACTATATATAAAACTCTACTAATCTTAATATATATAAATCTCGTGTCACAATGTTTGTCTTCAATGGACTCCTAAACCACTTAACCGATTATAATAAAATTTGCACACCATGTGCAGTTTGATCAAACTTAAAAGATAGCATAGCTTACATCCCGGTATTGCCCCG
>JADANM010005856.1:5526754-5536981 GCA_026213755.1 Eurema hecabe | reverse complement strand
CGTCGTTGCGTGAATGATTCACGCGGAAATGTGCATTAAAATAGTTTGTTAAGTGGATTATCAAGAGCACTTGCTTGGCATTATATAGGAAGAGATTATGTTTGACCAGAATTTCGACTATTCTATGTTTAGTATATTTGTGTGGGCATGTGTGTGTGTTGTTAATAAAAGTCAAGACAAACTTAAAATAATTCTTGGTACAATCTTAATATATATAAATCTCGTGTCACAATTTAGTCCTCAATGGACTCATAAACCACTTAACCGATTATAATAAAATTTGCACACCATGAGCAGTTTGATCCAACTTAAATTACATTAACCACCGGTTCGGAAGGCAGTTTCTACACAGAAGAACCGACAAGAAACTCTGATATTTGCTCTTTAAAAAATAAGAACATGACTCAAAAAGGGCTCAGATTAAAAGCTCGAATGTTGTGGTGACCCTTTATAAGGAAGAAGAGAAGAATGATAATTATAATAAGAGTATACATATCTTATATCTATGTTATGAAAATGAATCTCCAAATTTGTTTCCAAGTGTTTACCTCGTGAACAGATGAACCGATTTGTATAATTATTTTTTTAGAATGTTCTGGAGTTCGAAGTGCGAAGAGCGAAGATGGTTTTAACGTAGAGGAAAAAGGGGTAGGATAAATATAAGGTTATGTTTAGGTCGTGTTTTGCCACCTAGTGTTTATATATAGCCATACTAGCTATTGCCCGCGTTTCCGTCCGCGTGGACTTTCATATAAACTTTGACCCCTTTTTCCAGTTAAAAAGTAGCCTATGTTTTACCTCAGGCCTCATCTGTGTACCAAATTTCGTTCTAATCGGTTCAGATCAAGGGTGTTGGAAATACAGACAGACAGAGTTACTTTCGCATTTATAATATTAGTATTGATTATTTTTGTTTCTTGTACATCTTTACAATACTATTATAAACTATCACTAATATAAAATTGAAGGACCTTATAAAATAGAATCAAGGCTAAATCAATTTAAGTGTGCCTTTTAATAATGTTTTTATAAATACGCTCAAGTTTTTTCTGTGTATCTGAATGAACGTTTTAGTTTGCTAATGATTTCAAGCAAAAAATTGTTTGTGAATGTCCCAACGGATGACCGGTTTTTTAGAGGCGTATTGAATAAAGAAAAATATTAAAAAGAAGCTTTAATGAGTTCACTATATTATAGACCTAATAGGGAAATACTTAAAGCCTAGTTTTCCAAATACAGGGGATATTGCGATATTTCATTCAATGTCCAATTAAAAAACACTGAACATGTGACTGAACTGAACATTCTACCGCCTGAACAGTGACGTGAAAATGTCACTGTGCTCCGGTCTGAAGGGCACTGTAGCCAGCGAGATTACTGGGCTGATGAGTCTTAACATCTGACGACTCAGAGTGGGGAGCGTCGGTGTAGTGCACCCCTGCCAGGAGCAAAGTTCCGGGTAGCGCTACACTGGCTATGGGCTGGCGTTACTCTTACCATCAGGAGTGCGTCCGGCTCGTCTCCCCTCTTCATGTTATAAAAAAAAAAAATGTATATTGCACGCATCAAGCGAAAGCACGACTTAGTACTTTTGAGAGTGCTCGATATATGAATAAAGAAAGTAGTTGAAACTTTTAACGTTAAGTATTATGCAGCATAATGCGCTCTAGTGCTATGAACGGAAAACTAGAAAGATATCCATGGGTCTTTAGTAAGGGGTCATGACGGACTTCTACTCAGTAAAACTCCACTTTTCTGTCTTACCATAGAGCAGTGGTTCCTTTTAGACATGAGGGACCATTTGTTAAAATCACCTCCTCCTCAACCTCTTTGAGTGTACCTACATTATCTGAGTGCCAATAAATAAACGCTCGTTCTATGTATCTATAAAAAAATGCATTATCTAATATTTTTTATTTATTATTTATTGTATATGCGCATTATACATATTTATAAATGTTAAAAGATTTTTGTGATTGCATACTCTTTACTAATTTTTATTAAATTGTTGCTTCTTAAATTTTTTTTTTATTTGTTATTGCTTTGCGGACCACTTGGGGTGCTTCCAGGGACCATCAGTGGTCCGCGGACCACCTGTTAAGAACCACTGCCATAGAGGGTCGGGGTTACGGGCACCTTCTTTCTTTCTTTCTTTCTTTCTTTCTTATATATATTAGCGTTTAGCTTTTTGCCAATGTCAAGTAAAATCGTTATCAAGTCGTCTTTAGAAGAGTCAGTCAGTCGTTTCGGTCTGCCCTTCGTAAAGTGATAGTGAGCTTTACGAAGAACCAAGACGAATCTTGGAGCAATCGAAACGGTGCTACTAAGCGCTCTCAAATGAATTCTTCATTTCTTGGACACTTATTAGCTAGTTTACTGCATGATACACTATCACAATCATACATTAAATCACTTTATGCACCAAAAAAGGAATATTCAATCGAGATTACATATAGACGCCGCACGATTCCCGCCAAAACTGTCACGGGCACCTTCGAAGACTCTTTCGTCCCGTTTTTGTTTTAATTCTTTTTATGACAACTTTGAAGGAGGCGTTTTAGCTGATTCTTAAATTAATGTTATTAATTTAACTTCCCTCCTTTATTCCCTTTTCGCACTAATAATTTATTAATTACTACAATTTGCAATAACTAATATTGATAATAATCTCGAGATAGATAGCCTTGTAATACACGCTCTTCACACGTAATCTCACCTCTTCATACAAAAGCCTCTTATGTGGTATTATTTTCAATTACATACGTTAGTACACGGTATTTAAAGGTCCTTGCAATTGAGAAATATTTAAAAAATGTTTATATTAAAATAGTTATTGTTAGCATACGAATTTACGAATAATAAGAAAAAAATTTAGTATAGGACATATACTATTGATGTTTGTAAATATATATAAAATGTTGTTAGAAAAAAATTAAATGTTAGAAATTTATTATCTGTTCTGTGATTAATTACACTAACACATTAAGTAATAAATTTAGTTTTTAAAATTTATATTTAGGTACCTACGTATCATCGTATGCCATGTTGTAACAATAAACCAATGACTTAACATTAATTTTTATAATAACAATAGTTATTATTAATTTATTTTAATAATGACTAATGGATTTACAACTACATAAATAGGAATTAAGTCTAAAACTTCAAACAAAACTATCGGCCGACTAAAAAGTCCGCAATATGAAACACTATCTAGTTAGCTTATATTCATCAATACAAGTGCATAGTATAAAACAAAGTAGCTATCCGCCGTCCCTATGTATGCTTAGATCTTTAAAACTACGCAACGGATTTTGATGCGGTTTTTTCTAAATAGATAGAGAGATTGTTAAGGAAGTTAATATGCATAATACAAGCATAATTAAGCGAGCGAAGCCGGGTTGGGTCGCTAGTAAACTCGTAAAATGTAAACCTAACTCGGTCGGGTTATGTTCGCTCATTACACAATTGGTGCGCCTGCGCAGCGCCGTGGGAGGAAAGGATATTCCATATAATGGAGTAAATCTCTTAATTTGCTTGAATTGCTAATGTACGTGATATGAGCTTGGCTTTATAAATTACCTGCTAGATAGTTTAATCGTTATATAAAACTAGCTGTTGCCCGCGACTCCGTCCGCGTGGACAACTTTGGTTTCCCCTTCCTCTCTTATAACCTTCGTTCCAGTTAAAAAGTAGCCTATGCTTTATCTCAGGCTCTTAACCATCTGTGTACCAAATTTGGTGGTTCAGTAGTTTTAGCGTGATGAAAGTACAGACAGGCAGACAGGGTTACTTTCGCATTTATAATTTTAGTATAGATTATACGGCTGTGTAGGTAATGTTGGAACCTGGTAGCATCGTAGTGTTACTAAGATTGAAAATTTGTTACGGATTTAATTTTTGTTGATTTAAATTACCTATTGTTGATTTTCTCTTAACTCTGCCTGTCTGTCTGTCTTTTCATCACGCTAAATCTACTGACCCGATTAGAAAGAAATTTGATACAAAAATAGTCCAGAGCCTGGGGAAGGACATAGGTTACTTTTTAACTGGAAAAAAGGGTCATAAAAAAACTCAATTCCTATCAAAACAAGGTTTATAATTTTAAAATCAAAGACATCTAATCTATTATTAACCAGGCGCCATATTTCTAAGAAATAATAGCCACAATAAGTCACATGAACGTTCATATTTCTCACAAACTTATCCTCAACATTGAACACCTCGTTAGCTGTAATTACTTGGTCTAACATAGTCGTAAAGCCATTGTATGGTCGCTGTTAACTTGTATGTTTTCATTATAACATGGTATAAAGAGTCAATTTTGTCCGTCTCTTCGAACCGATTTCATTTTTATAGATAATATATTACCAATCATTTCTTATGTTATACTAGCTGTTGCTCAGGACTTCGTCCCCGTCGGATCTATTTCTATTATTATATAATATTGAGTCAATCTTAGAAGATAGACATATACTGTCGCGGACTTTTTTTAGGTCATTTAAAGAGGAATAATTCTTTCATACATATTATTTTTGTATCTCGAACCGTTTTCGCAGCGCACACAAAGGAAGCCCTCGAAGATGAATAATTTTCCCCGTTTTTTCCATTTTTTCCTATTATATCTATGCTCCTATTAGTCGCAGCGTGATGTTATGTAGCCTAAAGCCTTCCTCGATAAATGGTCAATTCAATAAAAAAAGAATTGTTCAATTCGAACCAGTAGATCCTGAGATTATCGCGTTCAAACAAACAAACAAACTCTTCAGCTTTATATATTAGTATAGGTTATACATTAGTATAGATATAAAATTAAACTTGTATATTATATGCATTAAAGTAAAAACAAACAAGTGACCACGTTAAGAAATAAAAACAAAATTTTACGAATATTATTTTCTAAAGCAATACATATTCCAAAGAATACAGTTTCTTTACATACCGTATTAACATATAATAACAATTACAAGGCATCTTTTCTGGTGTAAAGTCGTGACTAACATATTTCTAACATTGTAGTTCAATTAACATAATCGAATGCCATTCGTTTTAATGTTGGCATTAGTGCCTACTGATGCATCAATTATATAATCTACATCTGATGATGAATACAATCTGATGCACAAATTATATAATATTAAGTTGATAAATAAAGTTAAGGCAATTTACGAATCACGTTGCTGAACGTTAGGCGCGGGTTAGGCATTTTCAAAATGCTGCCCAAAGTCACTTTTCTACGCGTGCGAAGTTGCGGGCACAACTAGTATATTATATATAATAAATATTCCAACGCCGTACAGCCTTTCATAAATCGCGTGTAACCTTTGACAGTTATTTCCGTATGTATGCCGTATCGTATATCAGTAAATTTATTCTGTGAATGATTGATGATGCATCCGGTAAGGAGGTATTGTTTCGCAGATATGTCATACATAAAATTTGTTGTATTATATTAAGAATTCAATACATAATTAATAAAAGAAAGTACTGCTATTAACACGTACAGTAGGTACATATATTTCCGATTATTAATTTTGATGAATTTTAGTGTTTCTTTATTTCTACTACATAACTTAACTTTGTTATAATAAACAAACAACCAATATAAAAATTATATCGAAAAACCTTTATAATTATTTTACAATAACAAGTTGCTGGTTTGCGCTGAACTCAGCTTAAAATTTATATGTATTCTATAATAAAAAAGGGTATAATATATTTTATGTAATTGCGCGTTTTTTCATTCTACATAGATTTCTATCTTTTCTCTTACTATATCGTTTTTCTAAAAGCCCGACAACACACTCGAGACAGCGCTGATCGCTTACCAGGACATGACGTTCCAGCTCCTTTGCCCCTACTTGTTAAAAAAAATTAATAATGAATTCAATCAATGACCCATGTGGGTCAGGTAAATGCCCCTGAATACAAAATGGCGCCTGAATTAAGTGTGAAGGTTGTTTTGACTTATCCTGATGGAATTATCATATGACTGTTTTTATGAGGAAATTATGAAAAGGAAAGTAACACTAATACAGAAAATATACAATGGAGTTGCTCACTTAACAACAGGCCTCGTGCTGTCGTCCGCCATCACATAAAGAAAAAAAATCTTCGTGCATTTTTCATCTCAAAGCTATACCTGGATTCAGTATCACTACATAGTATAAAACCAAGGCGATATCTTTATCCCTATACTAGCTGTTGCTCGCGACTTCGTCCCCGTCGGATCTATTTCTATTATTATGTTATAGTGAGTCAATCTTAGAAGATAGACATATACTGTGCGGACTTTTTTTTAGATCATTTAAAGAGGAATAATTCTTTCATACATATTTTTTTGGTATCTTGAACCATTTTCGCAGCGCACGCAAAGGAAGCCCTGATAATAATGGAAAATGTGGAAAAAACGGGGAAAAGATGAATAATTTTCCCCGTTTTTTCCACATTTTCCAATATATCTTAGCTCCTTTTAGTCTCAGCGTGATGTTATGTAGCTTAATGCCTTCCTCGATAAATTGCCTATTCAATAAAAAAATAAATTTTCAATTCGAACCAGTAGATCCTGAGATTAGCGCGTTCAAACAAACAAACAAACAAACTCTTCAGCTTTATATATTAGTATAGATGTATATCGATGTATGCTTATATCTTTAAAACTGCGCAACCGATTCTCATGCGACTTTTAGTCAGGTGACTCGACTGTTTCTAAAAGTTCTAAAGTAGGTATTGGCATGTAAAATGTAACCGCATTGCGTGAAAAAAACAAAGAAAACGTGCAAAATAGAGTATTATAAATTTATGTGAAGGTTGCCTTATCTTAAGCAGCCGGTAGTGGTATTTGTTCGAGATTTAGGCTACTTAAATCTTGCTCCCAAATATTGTTCTCGGTTAAACAAACGCTGTGTTTGTATCGTTAAACTCTATAACTACGTTACTAAGATATTTGGACGTCATTTGCAAATTGTAAAAACGTGAACTTCTGGGCATGTTAGATACTCCTGTCTGAAATGAATAATGCTATAGCTTTAAAAATCGGACGGCCAGATAATAAATAAAGATAAATTTAATAAATAAGTTTCTGAGTTATTAGTAAGTAAATGTAGTAAATAAAGTCATATTAAAATGTTTCGTAAATTAATAGTCCAGTCATTTTAGCTATTTTAACCCCCAATAAATTTTTATAATGATCTTTATTGATCCCTGAACAATAGATCGCGAGATCTTTGCGAAAAACAGATTTTCGTGACCTTTTGACCTTTATAACTTTTTTAGCCGGCACGATATCATTGTCGATTTTTCACATCTTCATTACAATGCCGTAATAAAGGTGTTACATGTACAAAAAATCAGCTTGATATTAATTTTTCCGCGGATAAAACCTAAAATGACTGGACTATGAGTACTTAAATTATAAAATAACAATGACTCTCTACGGCCAGGTATTTTTTTATTTTATCTACATTCAGTTTAATAAACTGCTATACGTTTGAAACAATCACGCGGTTGAATTTTAAATATTTACTTGGTATTTATTTTAAACAGTATTTGCTTAATTCAAGTTCAATGACACGAAGGCCAATGACCGATTACTATTTTTCTATTTCATAAAAACTCTGTGATTTTGTTTTTTAGACTAGCGGTGTCGTCCCGCCTATATTATACATATTTGTATGACTTATAATTATTTTATAGGTATTATTTATTTTGGTATTACTAAAAATATTATAGTAAAACTCCGATTAACCGAAACATCAATTATCCGAATGGGTCCTAAGACTAATAAAAAAAATTAAAAACAAGTATACAGTACATAATTTTTGTTTTGTTGTAAAAAATCGAAACACGCTCGAGTCCTGATATATATTTTGAACTGTTATGGTTAAAAGCTACAGGCAAGATACTATTTATTCGATCTTTGCGTTCTTTATTACCAGTCTATGTCCGATTTTCGATTATCCGAATCGACTCGGTCCAAATTAAATCGGACAATCGGCGGTCTACTGTATTTTCAAAATATATATAATTTTATAAGGTGATATGTACCTACGTGTATGTGAATATAAATGTAAAGAGGATATTGTCTCTTTCCTTCACTTCTGTACTTGCCTGCGTTTGTTCCCTTGCCTGGTAGAAATCATGATACGTGATAGGGCTGCCTTTTATTCAAAGATGTTATTATTTATATAACTTTGTTACAGTAAGTAAAAAAACTAAGTCACGAAATCTTTAAAAAAATCGCATCAAAATCTGTTTCGTAGTTTTAAATATATAAGCATAGATAAAGATTTTGTTTTATACTGTAGTAGTGATATAACACATCATAACAGGAAGTAGGTACAAGTCGTTAATGTCAACGATGTTATTGCTAAGAGAAGCGTTAATTATTAAAATGACATGTCTCAAAGATGTTTTAAATCTATAATATTGATTCAGTAGTATATATACAACTTATAGATATTACAGCGAAGTAGAATACGTACCCGATTTCAAACCTTTTGGTTTCATTCTTCATTGTTTAGGTTTATCAACCTGATAATTTTCTATAAAAGATTTTTTCCGACATAACTAAACTCAACACAGTTTATATTTTGACACTCACAAATAATGTAATGATGATTTAGTTAAACATTTGGAAATAAAACTTTTCTTAAAATATAAAATGTCGAGATTTTCCGTACACTTATGATTCCTTTTTTTTTCAAATAATAAATATAAAATAAAATATTTTGACTGTAACAAAAAACTTTAGTCTTTTTCATATATAAATAATTATCAATTTGATTACTAAGAGAAGGACGTCAAGGGGAAATGTTAGTATGTAACGTATAATATTATATATTGTTTGTTTGTTCTTGTAAAACCCAGTGGCTTTTACAATGGACTGACGTCAAAGGTTACGCATTCATTGATAGCTTATATGATGTATTGAATAATAAATTAGTTGTACACATTGGTTGTGTAATGTGAATGTGATATGCTATAACGGTTTGCGATGTGTATACACTTTTTTTTCTATGAATAACATGTAGCCGTAGGTGTGGGTTGACTGTTCGCGGAAGAGTCTGCAAAGGTGCCCGGGATCCCCACTCACTGCGGCAGAACGATTAGAAACAGTGGGCTTTTGGTCGGTAGAAGTCGGACATAACCCGTGGTCCTACCCCGAGTTCCATGGGTATATGAGGATTTCCCCACTATAAAAAAAGGCGTGGGTTGACTGTGATGACGCCTGATCGTCGTAAGTAATGATCTGATAGGGGCCATACCTGCCTAAGTGCCTTTTAAAGATGAGAGTTCCATTCCTTAGCGGTTCTTGGAAGGTCTATGTGAATAATCGATTCGTATACTAGTAAGTGGAGGAAGAACGTGAACCTCCAATAAATACAAGTATAATTGATAGAAAGCCCAAATAAATACATTAGAAATCAATTTCATGAAAGGGTAAAATTTGCCAGTAATGTAAAGGCTGATTTCTGGATGTTCTATAGGTACCAAATTCTTTGACCAATATTACCTAATTAGAAAATGTTCTAAAATATCGGGTATTTCACCTTCCAAATATATCTACTCACTGATGGTTGGCATTCCCGATAATTTTAAGGAATAATATCTCTTAAAGATATAGGAATAATGACTATAATTGTAAAGCTAAGGGTGTAGCAAGTTAATAGGAATGGTCTCTGTCTATTCCTAGAATGAATGAATGCCGGTCATGATATCGGGAATTTAAATATAGATTTATATTAGGAAGGAAGTTTAAAAAATTAATTGTCTTCGGTAAATCTGCTTATAAACGAAGGGAAAGAAAGGAAATGTGACAACAGAGTAAAGGAAAGAAGTGCGTAACAGTATTCGTCTACATATTTATGGTCGAAACTAATACATACTTGCCAATTGTTTGCCAATAGGTCTTATTATTAAATATAATAAAGAAAAACTTCAATACTATCATCAGAAATAATAACATAAAAACTTAAGTTACAAATATATTTGCAAAACAGTCAAATCAGATTTCCAAAAAATTAACGTTGGAATACCTGATCTATATTTTTTGTAAAGTTTACATCGAAAGTATTATCATAAAACTCTTTCAGTTCGCGTTCAAATATACTCAGCCTTGTATTATATTAGCGGAGATTATGCCCTTTCTTCAATGTTTGTCTTTGGACGAGGCAAATTCCAAAAGCCGATAAATCTTTGTCAAACAAGCGGTTAGCACACACCACC
>JADANM010005856.1:5516185-5526654 GCA_026213755.1 Eurema hecabe | reverse complement strand
GGTGGTGTGTGCTAACCGCTTGTTTGACAAAGATTTATCGGCTTTTGAAATTTGCCTCGTCCAAAGACAAACATTGAAGAAAGGGCATAATCTCCGCTAATATGATACAAGGCTGAGTATATTTGAACGCGAACTGAAAGAGTTTTATGATAATACTTTCGATGTAAACTTTAAAAAAAATATAGATTAGGTATTCCAACGTTGATTTTTTTGAAAACCTGATTGGACTGTTTTGCAATAATATTTGTAACTTAAGTTTTTATGTTATTATTTCTGATGATAGTATTGAAGTTTCTCTTCTATATATTCTATTATAATAACAATTGGCAAATAATTGGCAAGTATGTATTAATTTCGACTATAAAAATGTAGACGAATACTGTTACGCACTTCTTTCCTTTACTCTGTTGTCACATTTCCCTTCTTTCCCTTCGTTTATAAGCAGATTTACCGAAGACTTCCTTCCTAATATAAATGTATATTTAAATTCCCGATATCATGACGGGAACTAAAATTTCATTCTAGGAATAGACATAGCTACCTGACACCATTCCTATTAACTTGCTACACCCTTAGCTTTACAATTATAGTCATTATTCCTATATCTTTAAGAGACATTATTCCTTAAAATTATCGGGAATGCCAACCATACGAGAGTGCATCGCTAGTTATAGAGTCCTACGTTACTCAGATTTTAATTGTCATTGTCTTTACTATTAATGTGGCTAATAAAATAGGTCATAGGAAATATAGTAGCGATCATGACTATATATTTATCAGTGAGTAGATATATTTGGAAGGTGAAATACCCGATATTTTAGAACATTTTCTAATTAGGTAATATTGGTCAAATAATTTAGTATAGAAGATCCAGATATCAGCCTTTACATTACTGGCGAATTTTACCTTTTCATGAAATTGATTTCTAATGTATTTAATTGGGCTTTCTATCAATTATACTTGTATTTATTGGAGGTTGACGATCTTCCTCCACTTTCTCGTATACGAATCGATTATTCACATATACCTTCCAAGAACCGCTAAGGAATGGAACTCTCATCTTTAAAAGGCACTTAGGCAGGTATGGCCCCTATCAGATCATTGCTTACGACGATCAGGCGTCATCACAGTCAACCCACACCTTTTTTTTATAGTTGGGAAATTCTCATAGGATACCCATGGACCTCGGGGTAGGACCACGGGTTATGTCCGACTTCTACCGACCAAAAGCCCACTGTTTCTAATCGTTCTGCCGCAGTGAGTGGGGATCCCGGGCATCTTCGAAGACTTCCGCGAACAGTCAACCCACGCCTACGGCTACATGTTATTCATAGAAAAAAAAAGTGTATACACATCGCAAACCGTTATAGCATATCACATTTACATTACACAACCAATGTGTACAACTAATTTATTATTCAATACATCATATAAGCTATCAATGAATGAGTAACCTTTGACGTCAGTCCATTGTAAAAGCCACTGGGTTTTACAAGAACAAACAAACAATATATATTATACGTTACATACTAACATTTCCCCTTGACGTCCTCCTTTTAGTAAACAAATTGATAATTATTTATATATGAAAAAGACTAAAATTTTTTGTTACAGTCAAAATATTTTATTTTATATTTATTATTTGAAAAAAAAAGGAATCATTAGTGTACGGAAAATCTCGACATTTTATATTTTAAGAAAAGTTTTATTTCCAAATGCTTAACTATATCATCATTACATTATTTGTGAGTGTCAAAATATAAACTCAACACTTAAGTAAGTCGGAAAAAATCTTTTATAGAAATATACCAGGTTGATAAACCTAAACAATCAACAATGAAACCAAAAGGTTTGAAATCGGGTACGTATTCTGTGCCTACTTCGCTGTAATATAAATTGTATATATACTACTGAATCAATATTATAGATTTAAAACATCTTCGAGACATGTCATTTTAATAATTAACGCTTCTCTTAGCAATAACATCGTTGACATTAACGACTTGTACCTACTTCCTATAACATATCACTACTACAGTATAAAACAAAATCTTTATCTATGCTTATATATATTTAAAACTACGAAACAGATTTTGATGCGATTTTTTTAAAGATTTCGTGACTTAGTTTTTTTACTTACTGTAACAAAGTTATATGTATAAATAATAACATCTTTGTATAAAAGGCAGCCCTATCACGTATCATGATTTCTACCAGGCAAGGGTACAAACGCAGGCAAGTACAGAAGTGAAGGAAAGAGACAATATCCTCTTTACATTAATTTATATTCACATACACGTACATATCAACTTATAAAATTATATATATTTTGAAAATACCGATTGTCCGATTTAATTTGGACCGAGTCGATTCGGATAATCGAAAATATTACCAGTCATAAAGAACGCAAAGATCGAATAAATAGTATCTTGCCTGTAGCTTTCAACCATAACAGTTCAAAATATATATCAGGACTCGAGCGTGTTTCGATTTTTTACAACAAAACAAAAATTATGTACTGTATACTTGTTTTTAATTTTTTTATTAGTCTTAGGACCCATTCGGATAATTGATGTTTCGGTTAATCGGAGTTTTACTATAATATTTTTAGTAATACCGAAATAAATAATATAAAATAATTATAAGACATATAAATATGTATAATATAAGCGGGACGACACCGCTAGTCTAAAAAACAAAATGACAGAGGTTTTTATGAAATAGAAAAATAGTAATCGGTCATTGCCCTTCGTGCCATTGAACTTGAATTAAGCAATGGTACTATTTTAAATAAATTACCAAGTAAATATTTACAATTCAACCGCGTGATTGTTTCAAACGTATAGCAGTTTATTTAACTGAATGTAGATAAAATAAAAAAAATACCTGGCCGTAGAGAGTCATTGTTATTTTATAATTTAAGTACTCATAGTCCAGTCATTTTAGGTTTTATCCGCGGAAAAATTAATATCAAGCTGATTTTTTGTATGTAACACCTTTATTACGGCATTGTAATGAAGATGTGAAAAATCGACATCGATATCGTGCCGGCTAAAAAAGTTATAAAGGTCAAAAGGCCACGAAAATCTGTTTTTCGCAAAGATCTCGCGATTTCTTGTTCAGGGATCAATAAAGATCATTATAAAAAATTATTGGGGTTTAAAATAGCTAAAATGACTGGACTATCAATTTACGAAACATTTTAATATGACTTTCTTTATTTACTACATTTACTTACTAATAACTCAGAAACTTATTTATTAAATTTATCTTTATTTATTATCTGGCCGTCCGATTTTAAAAGCTATAGCATGATTCATTTGAGACAGGACGTGATACAGTTTTTCACAAAATCGTCGAATATCTAACATGCCCTGAAGTTCACGTTTTTACAATTTGCAAATGACGTCCAAATATCTTAGTAAGTTAGTTATAGAGTTTTACGATACAAACATACACCGTTTGTTTAACCAAGAACAATATTTGGGAGCAAGAGTTAAGTAGCCTAAATCTCGAACAAATACCACTACCGGCTGCTTAAGATAAGGCAACCTTCACATAAATTTATAATACTCTATTCTGCACGTTTTCTTTGTGTTTTTTCACGCAATGCGGTTACATTTTACATGCCAATACCTACTTTAGAATTTTTAGAAACAGTTGAGTCACCTGACTAAAAGTCGCATGAGAATCGGTTGCGTAGTTTTAAAGATTTAAGCATACATCGATATACATCTATACTAATATATAAAGCTGAAGAGTTTGTTTGTTTGTTTGTTTGAACGCGCTAATCTCAGGATCTACTGGTTCGAATTGAAAAATTCTTTTTTTATTGAATAGGCAATTTATCGAGGAAGGCTTTAGGCTACATAACATCACGCTGAGACTAATAGGAGCGAAGATATAATGGAAAATGTAGAAAAAACGGGGAAAATTAATCATCTTTGAGGGCTTCCTTTGCGTGCGCTGCGAAAACGGTTCAAGATACCAAAAAAATATGTCTGAAAGAATTATTCCTCTTTAAATGATCTAAAAAAAAAGTCCCCACAGTATATGTCTATCTTCTAAGATTGACTCACTATAACATAATAATAGAAATAGATCCGACGGGGACGAAGTCGCGAGCAACAGCTAGTATAGGGATAAAGATATCGCCTTGGTTTTATACTATGTATAGTGATACTGGATAAATCCAGGTATAGCTTTGAGATGAAAAAAGCACGGAGATTTTTTTTTTCTTTATGTGATGACTGATGGCGGACGACAGCATGAGGCCTGTTGTTAAGTGAGCAACTCCATTGTATATTTTCTGTATAAGTGTTACTTTTCTCTTTCATAATTTCCTATTCATACTTATTATGAATTTAAAATATTGACTAGCAAAACAGTCATATGATAATTCCATCAGGATAAGTCAAATCAACCTTCACACTTAATTCAGGCGCCATTTTGTATTCTGGGACATTTACCTTAGCCACTATATGGGTCATTGATTGAATTCATTATTTGTTTTTTTTTCAAAAGGCGGCAAAGGTTGACGTCACTTGATGGTAAACGTTCAGCGTTGTCTCGAGCGTGTTGTCGGGCTTTTAGAGAAACGATATAGTAAGAGAAAAGATATAGTAGATACTGAAAACTATGTATTATGAAAAAACGCGCAATTACAGAAGATATATTATATTCTTATTTTATTATAGGGTACATATAAATTATAAGCTTAGTTCAGCGCAAACCAGCAACTTGTTATTGTAAAATAATTATAAAGTTAAACCCATAAGGTTTTTCGATATAATTTTTTATATTGGTTGTTTGTTTATTAAAACAAAGTTAAGTTATGTAGTAGAAATAAAGAAACACTAAAATTCATCAAAATTAGTATAATAATCGTCACGAATGTTTAGCGATTGACGAGAATAGCTGCGCATCGGTAGAATCGCGCTCGTCACAACACGACTGGTACAACCAATCAACGCTCGCGCACCCGACGATCACGCGCCCCGCGCGCCGCTCCGCTATCTCGATACCTTATTTTTGACTTCTGCGCAGGTTTCGTTCAGCGCTAAAGGTAATTGACGGTTACTATACACGGAGGTATATGTACTGTACATGAAAATAGCAGTACTTTCTTTTAGATTGCAATCACGAACTATCATTTATTAATTATGTATTGAATTCTAAATATAATACAACAAATTTTATGTATGACATATCTGCAAAACAATACCTCCTTACCGGATGCATCATCAATCATTCACAGAATAAATTTACTGATATACGATACGGCATACATACGGAAATAACTGTCAAAGGTTACACGCGATTTATGAAAGGCTGTACGGCGTTGGAATATTTAGTATGTAATATACTAGGTATCCTACCTTTCTTCTTTGGTGAGCTTATTGTAACCACATACGGGCTGTTGGCCCCCAATGGTTATATATCAAGAAGTTGTATATATGCTACGTCTCGAACAAATATCGTAAGCGCCATTCAGAGCACAACGCATTACTAGAGGTAATTTACTTAATATATTTCAACTGCACCCGGTGTGCAAATTTAATTTAAAATCGATTCAGTAGTTTAGTAGTCAATCGCGGACAAACAACGTGATACGTAATTTATACATTATATATATTAAGATAAGATTATATAATTGATACATCAGTAGGCACTAATGCCAACATTAAAACGAATGGCATTCGATTATGTTAATTGAACTACAATGTTAGAAATATGTTAGTCACGACTTTACACCAGAAAAGATGCCTTGCAATTGTTATTATATGTTAAAACGGTATGTAAAGAAACTGTATTCTTTGGAATATGTATTGCTTTAGAAAATAATATTCGTAAAATTTTGTTTTTATTTCTTAACGTGGTCACTTGTTTGTTTTTACTTTAATGCATATAATATACAAGTTTAATTTTATATCTATACTAATGTATAACCTATACTAATATATAAAGCTGAAGAGTTTGTTTGTTTGTTTGAACGCGCTAATCTCAGGATCTACTGGTTCGAATTGAACAATTCTTTTTTTATTGAATTGACCATTTATCGAGGAAGGCTTTAGGCTACATAACATCACGCTGCGACTAATAGGAGCATAGATATAATAGGAAAAAATGGAAAAAACGGGGAAAATTATTCATCTTTGAGGGCTTCCTTTGCGTGCGCTGCGAAAACGGTTCAAGATACAAAAATAATATGTATGAAAGAATTATTCCTCTTTAAATGACCTAAAAAAAAGTCCGCGACAGTATATGTCTATCTTCTAAGATTGACTCAATATTATATAATAATAGAAATAGATCCGACGGGGACGAAGTCCCGAGCAACAGCTAGTAACATAAGAAATGATTGGTAATATATCTATAAAAATAAAATCAGTTGCATAGTTTTAAAAATGTAAACAAACATAGGGAGAGACATACAAAATTGACTTGCTTTATACCATGTTATAATGAAAACATACAAGTTAACAGCGACCATACAATGACTTTACGACTATGTTAGACCAAGTAATTACAGCTAACGAGGTGTTCAATGTTGAGGATAAGTTTGTGAGAAATATGAACGTTCATGTGACTTATTGTGGCTATTATTTCTTAGAAATATGGCGCCTGGTTAATAATAGATTAGATGTCTTTGATTTTAAAATTATTAACTTCGTTTTGCTATCAATTGAATTTTATAACCCTTTTTTCCAGTTAAAAAATAACCTATGTCCTTCCCCAGGCTCTGGACTATCTTTGTATCAAATTTCGTTCTAATCGGGTCAGTAGATTTAGCGTGATGAAAAGACATACAGACAGGCAGAGTTTAGAGAAAATCAACAATAGATAATTTAAATCAACAAAAATTAAATCCGTAACAAATTTTCAATCTTAGTAACACGACGATGCTACCAGGGTCCAACATTACCTACACAGCCGTATAATCCATACTAAAATTATAAATGCGAAAATAACTCTGTCTGTCTGTCTGTACTTTCATCACGCTAAAACTGCCGAACCACCAAATTTGGTACACAGATGGTCTAGAGCCTGAGATAAAACATAGGCTGCTTTTTAACTGGAACGAAGGTTATAAGAGAGAAAGGGGGGATCAAAGTTGTCCACGCGGTCGGAGTCGCGGGTAACAGCTAGTTTTATATAACGATTAAACTATCAAGCAGGTAATTTATATAGCCAAGCTCATATCACGTACATTAGCAATTCAAGCAAATTAAGAGATTTACTCCATTATATGGAATATCCTTTCCTCCCACGGCGCTGCGCAGGCGCACCAATTGTATAACAAGCGAACATAACCCGACCGAGTTAGTTTACATTAAATACGTTCATGAATATTACCTAACTAGATACATTTTCAAATTAAGGAATTTTCAGTCGGCCGATAGTTTTGTTTGAAGTTTAAGACTTAATTCTGTCTTTAGTATAAATTCTTATGTAGGTATGCCAGTTTTTTCACACAATTAAAATCAATTAATAACAATACTTTTATAACTTTTGCTATTATAAAAATAAATGTTAAGTCATCGGTTTGTTACAATATGGTATATTACTATATACTTATTAATATAATGCGTGAGTGTAATTTATCACAGCTAGCATAGAAAATAACATAACAGATAATAAATTTCTAACATATTATTTTATATATATTTACAAACATCCATCGTATATTTCCTTTACTTATTTTTTTTTCTTCTTATTCATAAAATTGTATGCTAACAATAACTATTTTAATATAAACATTTTTTTAATATTTCTCAATTGCAAGGACCTTTAAATACCGTGTACTAACGTATGTAATTGAAAATAATACCACATAAGAGGCTCTTGTATGAAGAGGTGAGATTACGTGTGAAGAGCGTGTATTACAAGGCTATCTATCTCGAGATTATTATCAATATTAGTTATTGCAAATTGTAGTAATTAATAAATTATCCAAGTAGTTCAATTTATCCTTATTTTAGGCGAACAAATTAGTGCGAAAAGGGAATAAAGGAGGGAAGTTAAATTAATAACATTAATTTAAAAATCAGCAAAATTCGCCTCCTTCAAAGTTGTCATAAAAAGATTTAAAACAAAAACGGGACGAAAGAGTCTTCGAAGGTGCCCGTGACAGTTTTGGCGGGAATCGTGCGGCGTCTATATGTAATCTCTATTGAATATTCCTTTTTTTGGTGCATAAAGTGATTTAATGTATGATTGTGATAGTGTATCATGCAGTAAACTAGCTAATAAGTGTCCAAGAAATGAAGAATTCATTTGAGAGCGCTTAGTAGCGCCGTTCCGATTGCTCCAAGATTCGTCTAGGTTCTTTGCTCACTATCACTTTACGAAGGGCAGACCGAAACGACTGACTGACTCTACTAAAGACGACTTGATAACGATTTTACTTGACATTGGCAAAAAGCTAAACGCTAATGCCATAATATATAAGAAAGAATGAAAGAAAGAAAGAAACCGTTCTTAACCGGTGGTCCGCGGACCACTGGTGGTCCCTGGAAGCACCCCAAGTGGTCCGCAAAGCAATCACGAATAAAAAAAAATATAAGAAGCAACAATTTAATAAAAATTAGTAAAGAGTATGCAATCACAAAAATCTTTTTACATTTATAAATATGTATAATGCGCATATACAATAAATAATAAATAAAAAATATTATCAATAATTTTATGCATTTTTTTTATAGATACATAGAACGAGCGTTTATTTATTGGCACTCAGAGAATGTAGGTACACTCAAAGAGGTGGTCCGTGATAAAAGAGAAATTTTAACAAATGGTCCCTCATGTCTAAAAACCACTGCTCTATGGTAAGACAGAAAAGTGGAGTTTTACTGAGTAGAAGTCCGTCATGACCCCTTACTAAAGACCCATGGATATCTTTCTAGTTTTCCATTCATAGCACTAGAGCGCATTGTGCTGCATAATACTTAACGTTAAAAGTTTCAACTACTTCTTTCTTTATTCATATATCGAGCACTCTCAAAAGTACTAAGTCGTGCTTTCGCTTGATGCGTGCAATATACATTTTTTTTTTTATAACATGAAGAGGGGAGACGAGCTGGACGCACTCCTGATGGTAAGAGTAACGCCAGCCCATAGCCAATGTAGTGCTACCCGGAACTTTGCTCCTGGCAGGGGTGCACTACACCGACGCTCCCCACTCTGAGTCGTCAGATGTTAAGACTCACTAGCCCAGTAATTTCGCTGGCTACAGTGCCCTTCAGACCGGAGCACAGTGACATTTTCACGTCACTGTTCAGGCGGTAGAATGTTCAGTTCAGTCACATGTTCAGTGTTTTTAATTGGACATTGAATGAAATATCGCACTATCCCCTGTAATTGGAAAACTAGGCTTTAAGTATTTCCCTATTAGGTCTATAATATAGTGAACTCATTAAAGCTTCTTTTTAATATTTTTCTTTATTCAATACGCCTCCTAAAGAACCGGTCATCCGTTGGGACATTCACAAACAATTTTTTGCTTGAAATCATTAGCAAACTAAAACGTTCATTCAGATACACAGAAAAAACTTGAGCGTATTTATAAAAACATTATTATTTGTAAAAGCTACACTTAAATTGATTTAGCCTTGATTCTATTTTATAAGGTCCTTCAATTTTATATTATGGATAGTTTATAAAGTATTGTAAAGATGTACAAAAAACAAAAATAATCCATACTAATATTATAAATGCGAAAGTAACTCTGTCTTCTGTCTGTCTGTTCCTCGCTAAAACTATTAAACCGATTAGAACCGAATTTGGTTCACAGATAGTCTAGAGCTTGAGGTAAAACATAGGCTACTCTTTAACTGTAATTGAGGGTTATAAGGGTGGGAAGGGCGGGCTCAAAAATGATATGAAAGTCCGCGCGGACGGAGTCGCAGGCAACAGCTAGTATGGCTATATATAATAAACACTAGGTGACAAAACACGACCTACACATAACCTTATACTTATCCTACCCCTTTTTCCTCTACGTTAAAACCATCTTCGCTCTTCGCACTTCGAACTCCAGAACATTCTAAAAAAATAATTATACAAATCGGTTCATCTGTTCACGAGTTAAACACTTGGAAACAAATTTGGAGATTCATTTTCATATCATAGATATAAGATATGTATACTCTTATTATAATTAATAATTATCATTCTTCTCTTCCTCCTTATAAAGGGTCACCACAACATTCGAGCTTTTAATCTAAGCCCTTTTTGAGTCATGTTCTTATTTTTTAAAGAGCAAATATCAGAGTTTCTTGTCGGTTCTTCTGTGTAGAAACTGCCTTCCGAACCGGTGGTTAATGTAATTTAAGTTGGATCAAACTGCACATGGTGTGCAAATTTTATTATAATCGGTTAAGTGGTTTAGGAGTCCATTGAGGACTAACATTGTGACACGAGATTTATATATATTAAGATTGTACCAAGAATTATTTTAAGTTTGTCTT